>NAGG01000405.1:0-18607 GCA_003031705.1 Calonectria naviculata
ATAAAATGATTGTTTCCCAATGTTAGGGCGCACTGTTTTTGCCTAGAAGCAGCAGTCGGTAATTTACATGGAGAAAGCTGGTGTTAATGGATACACTGGCGTTGATTGGCGTGGCTTATTGGGCCAGTCAGAAGCTATTGTGCCGCTCTCAGTCTTGGCTACTAATGCGGTGTCTGTGCCCTGCTGCACTACCTCTCTCTACCACTGGCGACTCTTTCTTCCCTCGCACATGCAGCCCGGCAAGACCTGCGTCCGGTCCCCGCCGGTCTGGCCTTCCCTCCCACGCCACACGCCAGCCAAGAAATGCCCAGCAAACACCGAGCTTGGCCCATTCCCAGCGTCCAAAGGCACCGGCCACAGCCCAGTCAGCAGCAGTCTCAAACATAGCGGAGTCGCCTGTCCGTATTCCGCACAGTATGACATGTCTAAAACAGCCCAAACGCGCAAAGTCATACCAAACCGGCTCCAAGAACACGCCGGCCAACGGCTACGTCCCAAATGCCCAAACTCAGCTTCCATGAACTGATGGGGACGGCGCCACACTCATTTTTGCCTACCGCTTGCCTCGCCTCGCTCGACATTTCCATTTCGGTGCTCAGCTTGCTTGAAACGAAGGCCTGCTCCATGTTCCACTGCCCTGACGTTGTTTCCAAAATGGCAACCAGATGCCAAGACGTCGGACTGCGCTCCCCGGACATTTCTTGTCTCTCGCCCATCACTGCAGTTTATGGAAACAGGTGCCAATTTGCCGTCTGTCTCGTCATGGCGTGGGAGTGCGACACACAAAATCCTGGACCTTGAGGCAGTACGCATACTCGATAATCCCTTCACGACAAAAATGCCTCCCTTGTTTCGTCACTTCAATAATGCCTTATTATACTACACCCTCCCAAAAAGAGAAATAAAAACTTCGCCGCCATCGACCTTACTGCCACACCTGATCTGTGTCTCGCAGTCAACCGACTACAGCGCTGTGGAACCACACACATTAGCACATGCAATTGCCTACTATTATCCGAAATACGGCCAAACTTGCCGAGTACGTCACCGCCGTGTATCATAGTCCTCGGCTACCACGTAACTATGTATCGACATGGAGACCTTTCATTTCCAGCTCATCGTATGACCTCACACCCTCATCCAAATTGTCCAGTGGGCAATAATTCGCCAAGCTACCACATGTCTCATCCCCCAATTCATTGGATAATGCCTGCCGTCTTTGACAGATAACTCCCCACCATGCCAAACACTGAGCCTGAGAGCGGCAAAGCCCCAACTCAGCTACTCAGTCCAGCTACTGCTGCGTGGTCGGTGGTTCCAACACTAGCACCGCTCGACCGGCCCGGCTCGGACTCTAGGCGGAGCACCGAGCGGGCCCTGCCCCTACGAGCAAGCCGTGAATGGCTGATGCCCTTGTTGGTGGACCCTCTCTTCAGCATCGCTCGGCAGGGAGACAGTGGGCAACCATACCAGCTCGTCGTGGGATCTACGTCTGGAGAGTAAGTAGTGCTCCCCATTCCTCGACACCGTCTGGTCCTTGAACGGTCCCGCGCCTTCTGCCATCATAAAGCTAACCACCGGGACCCATGGCCGTACCATGGATGCCCGCTCACCTTAATCTACACGGAGTAGTGCATAGCTACCTACCACAACGATAGTTGGCAAACTTGGCTCAGTCATTCCGTTTTGAAGCTGGTGTCTACGGACTCGTGGCTGCGCCGTGGCCTTGTCAAGATTGTCGTCACCTACCCTAGGCCCCGCGGCGGGCGCCGGATCTCCATCACCGCCATGATCTCGATCCGTTTTCAACTTCCATTACATTGTATCGCATGACGTCGCAGCCACCAAAGCCGGCCGGGTTTTTCACGAAGTGTACGTCTGTGTAAGTCTACCAATGCAACATCATGGTTCAACAAAACAATGCAGGATTTCAGACCGAATATCAAGTTGCAGATCCATCATAGACATAGTAGGCGGCCGAGGTCTGGTCGCAACGAATCCCGACCAATATCCCAAACATCTCTACGCCTTCCACAAGCGCCACTCTCGTCGAAGTGTATTACATATTGAGTGAATCTTTCTGGGAGCATCCACCTCCCCAGCACCTAGTGTACAATGTGCCGTAGAAAGTGGAGTGGCGCCTGCTACGGCTTCACTACTTGTGTGGGCCAGCTAAGGGCCCCGTCGCTTGCCCGCACCCTTAATCCCAGTCGTCGTGCCTGTGCGTTCCTCATTCACCCAGTCGCAGAGGGCGATCGAAACCACGGACCAACTCTTGTTCCCTCTTGAATCAATTATGGCGGGGGGGAGGGGGTGTCGAGCAACCTTTTCCCCCTACCTCGCCCGTGTGGTCCCCTCCTCGTCATCATGTCCGGACAGCGCGGAAGGGTCTCTACTTCAGGATACAAACAAATTGCCCGCAACTCACCTCAGTGTAGTGGATAGATATCTGCGGCAAGGGTCTGACTGCAACGCGTAGCATGCTGCCCCGTGGTCCGGTTCGGCTCGACGTATCTGCTGTCAAGTTCCACCGCTACATCGGAGCCTGGCATGGTAACCCGAGTTCCTGCATCAAACGTGGCGGGTGCTCACTGATCTGAGGTGCGTGAAGGCCATGCCGTGAAGGGGCCAACCAGGGAGAGAGAGAGCCAGGGATCTAATTAAGAACCAGTATGGTGGCTACTGTGGTCATCGCAGGGGGAGCGTTGGAAGTCTCCTGCAGTACCATGATTCAGGCGCCTCTCCCAATTAAACGGTAACTTGACAGTATATGGCGCAACCATCTCCGTCGCCCATCAATCCAGGGCCCTGTACCCTGAACCAGCTGTGCTAACCGTGCACGACTCAACAGCGGCTTAAGATGGATTCACAGTGGTTTCCCAGGCAATGCATTTTGAAACGTTGATCCGCCGTAAGCGACGGTTCCGCCTTTGCCTGTTCATTTTGCTTGCAACCCCTCCGTCATCGTGCCTGATGGCTGACGCGACTCATGCGCCCAAGTATCGGAGAGCCCTGCACCATTGGGCCGCCGTAACACTGCACTATCTCCGCGACAAATATCCTAGGGTTCTGCAGGGTATGAGACTGAGACCGACAATTGTGTGAGATCGAGTCGAGTAGCACGCCCTTGGTCTCGTTTCCAAGGCATGGCATCACCTTTCACCTCGCATATTCCGGCAGGCAACTTTTCAAGAGGCGGAGCACCAATCTCACATTGGAAGTCCAGCACGTCGCCCGATTTGAACATTCATAGCCCTAGAATCCGAGGCTTGGCGTAATTCTCTCACTCACTGCAGGTCTAATTGGACCCCAAGCCCCAACAACTCTCGCCTATCCAAAGGCCCTCAAAATGGCAATCCATCGTCACACCACAGTAGACGGCTAACCGCTGCAACGGCACAGTATGTGATTCGTCACATCCCCAGACAATTTATCCCCGTCGTGCATGGTCTGGGCCTTCGACGCTCCTCGGCTGGCCTCATGGCAAATGAACCACTGACGGAAGCGGCGGCGGCGGCGGCAACGCAATGTGAAGGTGACAGGAAACCGCCCCAACGTGTCAAATACTGGATGCCCACACCATCTCTTGGCCTAGCCGCGTTACATACATTTCCGTTTACGTCCTGATGCCTACCAAATGGTTGGAGTTGTCCATGAATAAGAGTGAAGTGAAGGTGACAAGCCATCTAGTGAGCCCCGCAGAGGCACTGTGCGAGCGACATGCACGACAAGTACATGGTGATTTTCACTTGGAACCATTTGACTCGGAGAGCGGCCTAAAGAATCTGAGCAGAGACTTATATGTAATAAGCCCACGGCAGAACACGGCAACACATTAAACTCGGCGCCGCGACTCCACTTCGGACGCGAAACGGAAGAGAACTGGGCCTGTATGACGTAAAGTCTTGATTGTATCGCCACTGCGATAAGGGCTGCAATGCGGAGTCGTCATGCCGATGCTGACGCCTTTACATGCATTCTCCCCTGAATTAAGCCAAGGTGCTCGCGATAACGCACGGGCGCATTCTCCTAACATCAGCAGGAGATTTCCTAAAACGAACTCTCATATTGGAAAGGATGGGAAAGGGGGGAGGCCCTAAAAAAAAAAAGCAAAGAAGAAAAAGAAACATATTGCCTCTCGGTTTGCTGCGGAAATCCGGGGCAGATGCGGAGAAGGACTAGTTAGGGCACCAGCATGTGTCGCAGGGCATGTGGTACAAACTCCAACGGGCTCGGAGCCACGCTCCCGCGAGAGTGTTGATCTACTCTTAAACGAGGCCGCCTTGCGCAGCCTAGGCCAGCCCTCCAATCAGCTGGCGGCTCTCGGAAGCCGCCGTCCTCCATCGAGCCTTCTCGGCTGAAAGAGGTGCCGCACAAGGGCAAGATGAAGAGCCAGAGGCTGGCTGCGAGGGAGGATGACTGGGGTTGCACCGCGCCACGGGCGGTGTGGCGGCCTGCGACTCAATTGCTGATCGCAAGGGGTCGATATGGATAGGTTGCTGGTCGAGCCTTCCTGGGGGGAGGCTGCGCTGCACGTCATTCTCGCGTTTAGGGATTCCCGATGTGATGGGGCATGCGTGTGCGTATGTGTGTGTGGGCTCAGCGTGTGGGCGGGCTGATGGCGTGGGTGAAAGATGTGACTGCTGGGACTGTGGAGAGCGAATGTTTCACGTCAAGTCAGGATGAGTGTTTCGACCCCCAGTCGTACAGCGGCTCAGGATTCCTATGTTGTTAGTGATTACAACGAGGGCGGCGAAGTGAGGAATGGCGGGAGGCTGGGCATCTGAACATCAATTGAAGATGAAGCTTGGCGTTTACGCCCATGGCGACATCAACGACGTCAACGATGGCACAGGGCTTTGCATTCAAAAAAGATTACGGGGGGCATTGGTAACCCGACTTCGAATCACACGCCAAACGAGGCTCTTCTGCCGGCTTTGGTCCAGCATCCATGCCACCCATCCACACAGGCACACCTCTTCTCTACCCCTGGTCAATACGATTACAAACCAATTTTCTAGCTCGCCTCCATTCATTTTGGAAATTCGCCGCACAGAAAGTGAGATCGTCGCTCCAAACGCATGTCTCGGAGTTGAGCATTCCCCCATCCCCCCCCCTCTCTATTACGACGAGCCCTCCCTCCAACGCAGCACGCGGCCTCCTTTCCGAAGCCCGACACTACCGATCGTTATTATCATGCCTCCCGGGTTTTGCGCCCGTAATTACTACCACTTTTGGCCAGAGTTGTCTTTCTTTCACAAGCCCTTGATTTAACCAGCCCTCTCCAAACTTGTGGCCACCTTCCTCACTCTGCAACCAGTCTTGTCGCACGACTCAAACCATTTAGTGAGAGACACTGGGCGACTCAAGCAGGGGAGAGGGGGTGCACGGCTAGGTGCCGTTGGAGTAGTTTAGAGACACGAGGTCGGGTGACAAGCCATGTGATGTCTTGGTCCACTGGCTTGGAACTGGTGGTTGAAATCAAGACTCCATCATTTCTTGCCCGGGTGAGGTCGGAATAATCATTGGGGGGCATCTCACCAAGTCTGCGGCGCTGATAGAGTTGCAACGCCTCGCTGCTACAACCATGCACGAGGCTCGGCTTGGACGGCTATAGCCAAGTTTACGAGTCTGTGTAACGATGGGCAACCCTGGCAAACTGCATCCTGTTATCCTATAACACCTATGTATGATATAGCCTGGGACCCTGGAAGTTGACATGTCTTCGGTGTGTGATTGAGATGGTGTGTAAGAAAGGGCGTGATGGCGCGTATCAGAGTATGGAAGCCTGTTGAGCCAGCTTATTGCTGAGGCCTGGTGAACTGAGTCCCAAGGACCTGGTTCATCCACGATCCTACCTTGGCAGCAGCGCCCTGAGTCATGCCAGCCTGACTAAGGCGTGTTTCCCAGTCGTGAATATTGTAAAAGTGTGTCGGCTCAAGTGCAGTCATGTCCACGGCCTGCTTGTCAACGTTGAAGCTGTTGAAGACGCCCTGCCTGGAGTCGAAGCGAAGCTGGTGCTGTCGCCATCATATTAGCAAGTGCGGGTGAACTCAAAAGGGTGGCCTACTAACGTCGAAAGGAAGCGCAGGCCTCTCGCGGGGGTCGTCTTCGTGAGGCGTTGTTGAGAAGGTGAATTTGGGCGTCTGGCCATAAATCCAGTCCCTAGACCGCAGCTCATCATAGCCCTTGCGAATGCTGGGGATGTTGAGGGCGCCTTCGTCGAAATTTTCCCTCACGTCAAATTTGCCATACATGCGGGCAAACTCTTGCACGACGGCCTCCTCAAAGTCGACATTATCAACATCGACATTGCTTACCGGGCTCCGCACGCTGTCAACGCCTCTCGTCCTGATGAAGGGTTCGGCAGGCGAACGAAGCATGTCCGAGATATTTTTCAGGTTAGGGCTGCGCAGCAGGCAAGTGCCGTGATGCAGCGAACGGAGACGAGTCAGCTTATAGGCCGAGCCCGATATTTTGAAGGTGCCAATGGGATCGTTGGGGACATCCATGACAATGTCATGCCGCTCATTGACGCGAGTATTAGGCTTTCCCAGGGAGGCCAGAGCACGAACAACCATGTTGGCGTGTTTGTCGCGGTCGAACTCGGAGGGGGGACAGATAACACTAAAGTTGACGTTTCCGCCGTCGTGGAATACTGTTCCGCCTCCAGAGCGACGGCGAATGAGCTGAACGGATCCCGCAGTCCATCCGATGCTCGAGGGGTTGTCTCTGATCTGGGCCAGCCGGGGCAGGTTGACCTCCATCCACGGGTTTTGGTTGCGGCCGAAGACAATACAAGGCGAGTTTGTGTAGAGGATGAGGATGGTGGTATCGGTGTGCGTGCTCTGCAAGAGGTGGTGCTCGACAGAAAGGTTGAGGAATGGATCACCGGAGGCGGATACATAGACCTGGACCCTGCTTGAGGGGTGAGACGCGGCTTCGGTGAAGCATCGTCTTGAGGACGAGAGGAAGAGAGTGAGGCCGAGGCGGCCAGACGACGGCCTGGCGAGACGTGTAAAGATAGCCATCGAGATGGGTGGTTCTGGTTGAAAGCAGGTGCGAAATTACAGGAACAGAGGGGTTATAGTGCAGCCAGGAGGTGAGTTATCTCAGCTTATCGAGCAACCTAGTTGTGAGGGGACTCGATTTTGTTGGTGTTGGTTGAGCCCAAATTGCTGGCTAGCCGTGCAGCAAGGTGACGAACCACGGTCGAGAGCCGGGCGCGCCGGCGTAGGGCCGGGAGCTTCAGTGGATGCCAGTGGCAGCAACATGCTGCTCAGGAGGGGTACGTACTGCAGTATGCCCTGTACGTAGTACTAAGTGAGCGGTTTGGGTGGACCTCCATTGGCCGAGCCGTGGTGGCCGGGGTCTGTTCTGTGGAATATGGATGGATTACCCCAAAGGCGCCTTTTTTTTTTTTTTTTTTTTTTTTTTCCCGCGTCTCAAAGAGAAAATTGAGCTATGGTTGACACGACTACAGGCAGTGTGATGCGGGATGAAAGCATGTCCTGTCACCATCAGCTCGGAGAGACATGTACTGCCGTTTACGTGACGGGTATATCTGGATAGTCAAATGGCCATGCCTTCTACTTTTTACTTCTTCATAATTGGCCCAATTGCCGTAGCTTGAGGAGCGAAGACGACTGGCCCACACAAGTTGCCCTCGCCGTCCGCTTTCCACTGTCCGTTGCCCGTTGCCCGTTGCCCCTCCCCCGCGGTCGCCCCTCGCTCTTCGCTCTTTGCCAAGAATTGTTCTCAAGACCGACCGAACCTGGGACGGACCGAGATCGGATTTCACTGCAGGCGAAGAGTCAACACCAAAAACTCGGACGAAAAAAACTCTTTTGCATTTGCACCACCCGCTGCCATCACCATGTCCACGTTCGGACACTACTTCCGCGTCACTACGTAACCTCTCCCTTCCCTTCCCACACACCGCGCCCAATCTGCCAATTGCTCTCCAAAGCTGACCACGCTCCCCCTCTCCTTGCAGCGCGGACGAGTCCCACGGCAAGTCCGTCTCGTGCACCATCGACAACTGCCCGCCCAACCTCGCCCTCGCCGAAGCCGACATCCAGCCCCAGCTCAACCGCCGCCGCCCCGGCCAGTCCAGCATCACCACCGCGCAATAAGAAGGACCGCGTCTCGATCTACTCGGGCATAGAAAATGGCGTCTCGGCACCCCCATCCTCTTGACAGTCCCCAAGGAGGACCAGCGCCCCAAGGACTACGGCAACAAGACCATTGACCTCTACACACGCCCCTCCCTCGCCGACTGGACCTACCTGGAGAAGTACGGCGTCAAGGCCTCGTCTGGCGGTGGCCGCAGCAGCGCCCGCGAGACCATTGCTCGAGTTGCCGCCGGTGCCGTCGCTGAGAAGTGGCTCCAGGAGTCTTACAGCATCGAGATTGTCGCCTTTGTCACCTCTGTAGGCAACATTAAGCTCTTTGGCGATGCCCACTCCATGAACTCCGACCCAGCCTTCCTTAGCCTCGCCTAGGATATCACGAGGGCTAAGGTCGACGAGTTCCTGCCCGTCCGCTGCCCCAACGATGCCATGGGTCGTCGCATGGAGGACCGCATTGTCGAGCTGCGCGACGCCCACGACAGCACCGGTGGCACCGTCACATGCGTCATCCGCAACGCCCTCGTCGGCCTGGGCGAGCCCGCCTTTGACAAGCTCGAGGCCCTGCTCGCCCATGCCATGCTCTCCATCCCCGCCGTCAAGGCCTTTGAGATTGGCTCCGGCTTCCACGGCACCAAGATGCTCGGCAGCGTCCACAACGACCCCTCTGTTGCCACCCCTCCCTCGACGCCGCTGCCGACAAGACCGGCATTCCTCGCTCTCGCTTGCAGACCAAAATGAACAACTCTGGTGGCATCCAAGGAGGTATCTCCAACGGCATGCCCGTCTTCTTCAAGGTTGGCTTCAAGCCTCCTGGCAAGAGATTGGCTGTCAAGAGGTGAGAGAGACAGCGAAAAGGAATGAAAACACGAAATAAGAAAAGGGCTATAGAAGAGGGGAACGCTGGGATGAAGGGTTTTGGATGGCTGGCGTATCAATACCAAATATACATAAATGTCTGTTCACATTGTTCCGATTTCGATGATTGAATAGCCCTAGCAGGAGAAAAAAAAAAAAAGAAGGAATGCATCAAGTTCGCTTAGAAGCTGGCCCGTACATCATCAAGCATTCTCATCAAGCATTCTCTACTATTTATGACCAAGGTCATTTCTCGGGTCGCGTTTCTCGTACACTCTCTTATCTATCCTCCCCGTCCATTACATTAGCAAACGCCTTGATATACATGGCATCATACCGTAGATAAGTGAATCAAGCTCCTTTGGCATATCTTTATCGTAGACCAAGTTTTTTTTTTTCATATCCCTCGCATAAAATAACGCCGTATGATATATCCTGGTATTCGTCCCTCAACCCAGTCCGCGCCGAAAAAGCACATCATAAGTAATCTTGCGTGGTTGTTCTTGTATTCAGGGGCCCTGCTGCCCTCCCATATCTTGATTATCAAAAAGCCCCAATACCTCCCCGGGGATATATTCAAGCCAGGGACCCATCAGCTCCGGTTGCTGAAGACCCAGAGCGCCAATATCAATGTCTTGGCTGTCAAACGTAATGGCATCCATGTTTCCCATGGATGGCGCCCACTGCATGTATGGAACGCCCCCTGGCGGATAGTACATATGCTGGCTCGATCCTGTCGCCGTGCTGTGGGGGGTACCTGACATAGTCGTTACCGCAATCCCACTCTCCGTAGCCATGGTGCTTGGCGGCGATGCACTATATCCTTCGTATCCATTGGATTGCTGGCTCGTCGGCGTGAACCTAGGCGCCGCGTAAAGTTCTCTGGCGTCTCCATCCTCAGGCAAGGCATCGAATTTCACCGTTGGGCGACTTGGGCCGCTCGCAGCTGACATGTTGCTATGTCGACGAGGCATCGGAGGGCGGGGAGACTGTCGTGGAGCAGCCAGGTTGGGGTGTGGAAACGCCGGCGCCAGTAGAGACGTTGAAGTTTCCGGGAGGCTCTGTCTAATTGGATCGTACACCATGTTGCCGGGAGGAGTGCTATTCTGTCTGGGTGGCGGGGCATGCCCACCCGCCATGGCTGTATTATCCAAATTCTGATACATCAAGGTCAAGCTGGAGCTTGGTGAGTTGGCCGTGCCTGCCAGACTCCAAGCGATGGGCGGTCCAGCAACCTGCCCAACAGCCTTGGGTGCCTGGTTCTCGAATCTAGGGAATGGGTTGCTCATAGAGCCCCGGCTGTCCCGACGAGGTGTCTTTGTACTTTCATATTCTTCCGAAGTGTACGTCTCGCAGTCCCAAATACCCTTGGACTTTTGATCGAGCGCGGTCAAAATGTATTTGACGCCGCCCCAATAAAACTGGATTTGTTGAAGTGAATTATAGCATCGCTGATAGTTCTGGTTGGCCGCCGAGGCAAGAAGGGAATGTCTCGACTTGCCCTGTTTACCAGTCAGGTCGGCCCGTCTTGAGCTAGGTGGCGAGCTGGCTCTCGACGGCGATTCTGACGCGTTCGCACTGGATTCCATCAGGAATGCGCATGCAGCAATGTAAATGGGCTGGCTGGTAAATGGGTTTCCAATGAAACTTTTGGGATCAATTAGGTCGGCAAATGACAGAATATCGCAGATGGTCTTGGCGCTACTCATGCTCAGCTCTCGACTATCCGACAATAGTTGCAGCTCACTACGCAGCTCTGCAAATGGCGTCAAAAGCGTAGGTTGGTGTAAAATAATGAATAATGCGTGAAACCAAAAGTGGAGCAGAATAAACGTGGTTCCCTGGCCTACCCCGAGGTATGCTTTAAAGTTGCTGACGTTAAACTGTAGCCGCCAGTCCCAACTCTTGTATAGTCGTGTCAGTTCATGTTCCATCTCGCCCAGTTTGGCCCATATTTCCTTGTTTAGGTCCTGGGCGTCGCGGATCTTATTTAGAACATCGCACACGCGGCCGTACAGATGTATAATCTGTAAGAATATAGGGAACAGGGCGGGCCATTGCGTAGCAGGATCTATTGAAGGTTCCGGGAATGTGAGCTCGAAGTCGTCGTCGCGAAAGGTGACCGGTCGACCTGTTCCGGACGAGATGACACGGTCGAGAATAAAAATGGCCCAGAAAGTGTCCATGCGCTCCTGGACAACCTCTTTTTGCTCTTCGGGGTTGGGTGGGCTGGACTCCTCTTTTTCCTCAGGACTATCTTCGTCTCCTGGATTCCTGCTCCAACTTCGATAAAGGGGGTCCTTTTCCCCTTGATATTGGACCCCAACCTCCTTCTGCAGGCCAAGATCCACCGCCATACGGATTGCCAGGCCAAGATACATCCATAAAGCGCTGTCCTGACTCGCACCAAACCCTTCGTAGGCCATCAGCAGACACGCCTGAACAGCGCCTACTGTCGGGCAAGGAAATGTGTCGACCGTAGCTTGCCTAGCTCTCTGTGCAAAGGTTGCCCCGCGCTCTGTCCGGGGCATCTTTTCATTACCACCAGTAAGAGCAGGTGAGTCTGAGAATCTGGCTGCCAACGAGCATATTGAATCTACAAGGATGGGCTCGATCCTCTTTTCTTTGACCATGCGTAGGAACCTGGACTGTTTTAGAAATGGGTAATTTGACCCCATCTGGACAAAAAAAGTTTTGGCGAGATTCAAAATTAATGGGTGGACCGGAGCTGGGTCATTGGGGTCGTAAACTGGCAAATCTTCGATGATGACCTCACTATCAGCTGCAGAGCTACTGCATAGAGCTCCGCTATGAGTTGAGAGGGGCGACGTCCCAGAAACGGACCCAGCGGTCGAGCGGCGACGGTCGCGAACCGAAACAACCATTTGCTTGAATCCAGGGACGATGGCTGTCGGACCAAAGTATCTAAAATAGGGGACACGATTGCTTTCGGAACGTCGAATAGCAGTTGGTGAGCTCGGCAAGTCGTGGTCGAGAGGCTGGCTATGGTTACTGATTTGCGGCGTTACGCTTGGCGCATCTTCCACCGATTCGGTCGTTTTTCGGGGCAAAGACGGTTCCGTTGCTGGGAGTGGTGATGCCTCAGGAGCAGTCGAGGAACCCTTGACACGGATCGCGGGTTTGTGAGGCTTTGTGTCTTCGTCATCTTCACGAATGTCCACGACTTCTTGCTCGTCAACTTCAGTCTTTGGTCCACCTGGGACATTCTTCTCTCCTTCCTCCTTCTTAATATCTTCGGGATATCCTAAACATTGGTGGCCATTCTTGGTGCACGTCGAGCATTGGGGTCGTTCACCAGCGCATCTCGTCTTTCGTTTTCGGCAGGTCAGGCAGCTGTGGCGAGGGTTAGCCCAGCGGGTTCCTCAAGGGGCCACGAGAAGAGAGAAGCATACGCAGCATTAATTCGTCGCCGTTTCGAGGGCGGCTGTCCTTGGTTGTGAACAAAGCGGATAGGGCGCGGTGGTGGACCCGAATCCGAGGTGTTGATCAAGGTGGTCATGGCTGGGTCATGGTGGTGCAGCTATGATGAGACGGTGCGAAAGACGAGGCCGACGGCCCAGATAGAGCTCCGCGGGCGATGGATGACGACGGACAAGGTAGGGTCTTGGCGGGGTTGCGACTTGGTTGGGTGTTGCAGCAGCAGTGTCTTTGCAAGGTTGCAGACTAGATCGGCCAAGGGAGGTGGAGATGGACTGCGGGCGAGTGTGGTTCGGGGACCAAGGACGGTATTCGGTGGAGACAGATATTAGAGATAGTCGAGGGCGCGACAGGAGCCCAGGAGCATTGTCGAAGTCGGGACCGGAGCTTCAACCATGGGAGGTAAGCAGGAGAAGGAGGAGGAAGAAGAGGAGAAGGGAGTGTGACGTGATTGCTCGGGCGGGAGAGGAGGGTCTTTGAAGCGAGGTTGGAAGGGGTCAGGAGACAAAAGAAGACGGGCACCCGCAATGCGAAGAAAAGAAAAGAAAACGGAGAGATGGGGACAAGGAAGTCGCAGCAAACGGAAACAAAGCTCAACAGGGGACAAAACACTGACGTGAGAGAGAGATGGGGACCGAGATGGAGATTTGGTCGCGAAGGAGGCTGAGATTGAGAGGTTCGAGTCAAAACAGGAAAGAATCAAAGAAGCCGCGGTCAACGAACTCGCCTCAGCGGCCCAGGGAGGCAATGTACTTGCGTCGGTGGTAATACTGGGTGCTTGGACGACAGAGGCAATTGGCAGGGGCGACCCAGGCCAACTAAAGCATGGAAAGTGGAAGGTGGCGGGCGGGCCACGGACCATTGCGGGTGTGGAGAAGGGAAAGAGCTACCCGCATTCACCCTTTTCCCTGCTTGCAGGTTAGCAGTAAGCGGCAGAGGGGCGGGCTGCGCGTTACGGGGCGAGCCTCTCTATACCTTAAAAAATTAAGAGGGGGGACAAAAAGTACAAGGCGCGCCCCCCGACCTTGCCCAAGTAGGCAGACTTACAAGCCCCAAGTCACCAAAGCCTATGTTTGCTACTGTACATGAAAGCACGCTGTCGAAGCGCTCCATGCAAGTAACATGTTGCTTGGGCTGTTAGAGACGTCGCGGAACTCCGGGAGGGCTTTGGGCTCGGGCACGGTAATAGCCTTAATTCCCCTTCCTCCCCTGGCCTCCTTCTCTTGTGCTTCTAGTGTAGAGGCAGCGTACTTGCGCACATGCACGCGGCTCATCCTCTCGCTCAACACGCCTTCTTTCATGCTTCGTCGTGGTCCCCTCTCGGCCAAGCTGCCCCTCCCCCCGGTACCACCCTATCCTCATCCCCCTCTTCTTCACGCTCTCCCGCCTTGTCGGCGCCCTGCTTCTCCTCCTTTCCGCCGCCTTCTTTTCAGGTGCAAATTTGCGTAATAAGTGTCTGCCGTCCCTCCCCACACCCCGGAGGCCGGTCCTCGCATCCCGTAACCTTCATACATACCCCCGCGCCACAGATCAAGTGACCATGAAAATGCTGCACTACCACCATCAACCCAACAAAGCTCGCCCACACTGCCTCACCACGATGGCCTCCGCAATCCCGCCCACCAACAATATCGCTCCCCGGTGCACACCTCACAGGTTTCCTCCCAACTCCCCCTCCTCTCGTCCTCTCATCTGGCCCAATTCTATTGTGGCGAGCATACCGTGACACTCGCCCGCAACGAATCACCATGACTGCAATCCACCCCCTCTCCTGGCTGTCGTTTAACCGAACTATCGACTCACATCGTGGCGTTCCCCATCAAAGAAGAAAGGTGGAACACGCGCACTCTCAATCATGCCAGAAACCCGCTCCCAATAGACCCTCCTGTTTTGGTCAGTCCGGCCACCCCGGTTGATAGCAAGTCACGCGAGGCTCAGAAAAAAAATTGTACATCTCACTCACAGCATCCTGCCCTTCTCGTTCAAAATAGCTGGATCCCAGGCCAGGGATGCCCACAGTAGCTTGCATCTAGTCCCAGCGGCATGGACATGACAAAACATGGCCTCCCAGGTATCTCACCTCGTCCCCAGTTGCGACGACAGAATCAGTGCCCGTCCGGCAACCTCCCGATGCACCCGGGGCTTTCAAAACCGGGGCTCTCGGGGCGCATGTGGGGGTCATGTCCCAGGTGACCGATGCTTTTTGTCACCGAATTCTCGGTCTGAAAATCTGTCATTTTTCATTCAGCCTTTTGCGGTCAGAGGATAAGACACCCACCCGTATTTGTAAATGTTGTTTGAAATCATTGAAAATTAATAAAAACAATAATGAAACAGCCCAAGTGTCATGCATTCGCCGAGTCCTTCCTGAATCGCATTGTATCGTCCTTCCCTCGTTCTGGAATCTGGCCCTACCAAAAATGCCCAACCTCTTCTGGGGATTGGGATCAAACACTCTTGCCTGCAGACCAGAGTAAACACTCGCCATCCCATCAAAATGTGGAAGTCTTTAACGTGGCACCCGAACAAGCATTTGACCCCCGTCTGGACATGCAGATCATCATGCACAGTTCATCAGTTGACTCCTCTTTTGTGCTTGCTTACCCTAAAGTACCGGTCCCAAGAATGCCCAACATTCTCCAAGAGTCCTAGCCCAGATATGGCTATGACAAATGGCCACGAGAATGGGGATCGGCAGTTGATGCGCGGATCTTTACATCACAATTGGGGGGGGGGGGGTCTATTCTCTTTTTCCTTTTTCCTTTTTCCTATCCGGCTCACCTGGGGATCGGACCGTTCCACACCGAGTTGACGCGTCAAACCCACGCGGACAGAGCATAGCACTTATGCAGTTCCTTTGGTGGTTGAAAAATGACAGATTACAATTCATTTCCAACCGAAAATAAACCCGAACAAGACTAGCCCAAGCTCGAAGTTACTGCCTGCCGACTCTACAAACATCGATGGCGCCTCACATGGGCGGGTCGCTCTAGGCAAGTTTCCCAAGTTAGATTTCGTTACACCTAGCCCATACCGGCATATTCATAACCAAAAACAAGTGATAATCCAATACCCACCGGTGGAACACATTACAGATTGCCGACCCGTGGCTCCGTTCCCGCAACTCACCCAACACGTTGGACGCCAATAGCCAGCCGTTTCTTTCTTTTTTTTGTTTTGCCGTCTCAGTCACCAAACTCCTAATGTTGTGGGTATCGTCAAAATCCCAAACCCTCATCTTTCATCCGAAAACAACCGTGACGCCCATGTCGGCGCTTACCCTTCTCCATAAATCTCCCTGTGTGTCCTGACCCATAATCAACTCCTCATCATGCTGCTGCTGCTGTGCCATGTCGGCTTTGTCAGCGCGCCTCCACACCTCCTGGACGATGCACCAGGCCCTTTGGATGTTTGTCATGCCCTGGCGCCGGTCAATGGCCACGAAGGCTTGTCGGGCAAGGTCCCGGTCGCCCAAGCTTGTGGCTTCGCATGCCGCCACAAACAGCGGCCACAGAAGAGCCCCCATCGGGCCGGCATTGCTGACGGTCCCTACACAGTGTGTCAGGCTGACATGGGTATGGCGCTGCACAAGAGGGTGAGTGCGGGGGTAGCCGTGGATGGTTCGGTACAGGTAAACAAAAGCCGAATGTCTGTACGCCAGTGCGTTGTTGAGGATGCTCTGTAGTCGAGCTCTCTCAGTGGCTTGCTCCGGGGTCAGCTCCTCTGGGTTTTGATGAAGGACGGAGTCTGAAGGCAGCCCTGGATGCCAGTCCTTGAGCGCCGTCTCAATTGATGACGCTGTTATTTCAAACTCGGTGCGGAGGACCGCCACCTTTGAAAGCTCACCGTGGGTGATGGCAGCGTCGAGCTGGTCTTTGAGGGCCAGCAGGTTGGACATCCGGTGAATTATGGGCCAAAGCGACGTTGCCATACCAAGGAGGGTGTCGACGTTGCCAAATGGTGTCGAGGCGGCCCGAGAGTCCAGAGGAGGGAAGGGTGTCATGTAGGTAGCACCGGGAGCGCTCGAAAGAGGGGCTGTCCCAAAAGAGAGGGCCGCAATGACATCGTAGAAGCGGAACGCCTGGACCAGATTCGTCAGTCCAATTGCCACACGAAGCATGTGAAATCAAGGGGGGACTTACGCGCTCAAGGAATATGCCAGTCGGGTCTCTGGCAGCGTCGTTGTTGCTCATGATGGTCAAAGCACCCTTGAGATGCCCGTCTACAATGTTGGAACGGCCTTTTTGAACAAGCTGCATACGAACTGTCATCATCTGTCATTCATGAGGTGATGGCCAAGTAGCTTACCACTTCGTAGTAGACCAATAGCATGATGGCCGCCAAGAGCTCGTTCTGGTTGACCCCGGCGCCTTGCTTGATCAATTGTGCCAACCCCTGGATGGCCTTGTTATGGAAATACACGCTCTTTTCGTCATTGTCAACCCCACGGTATTCAAGGTGTGCGCTGGCAAGCGCGTACACGGCATTCATGACCGATGGGCTGTTGTGGCATAATGGTAGAACCAGCTGTTGGAACGGGTTACCGCGTTCCTCGCGGAAGACGATTAGATGCGACAGAACGTTGCAAAAGTGATCAACAAGGGCGCGGCGATTGGTGCGCCCAGAGAATTCAGAGAAGCTGGGAGAGCAGAATTCGAAGAGAGGAGATGGGGTTGGAACCGGAGCTATGAGGGCCAAGGATGGGCTTCGAGTGGTGCGAGAGGCTATGGGCATTGCAGGCTGGCGGACGACCTCTTCAATGTCACCCTCGTCGTCGCCCTCTTCGTCGTCGAGTACTGGGATGCTAGCGTCGTCGAGACCAGGGAACTGGAAGTCGATGGAGTCGATAGGGGATACAATGGGTAGGTCTTTAGGGCTCCAAGTCAAGAAGCTGTCTAGAGGGCTCGGCATGGACTTGGAACAATCGCCATCTACGAAGTCGGGCGCCATAGCCAACATGTCGAAGGGAACATCGTTTGCTGGGGTCTCCGCCTTCCACTGGGGGTGCATTATCGTATCAGGAGACTGGAGAGCGCGATCTGAGCCCGAGGAGGATGAATGTTCATCATTAGGGAGGCTGATGGTTTGCTCACGCTTGCGACGCTGGCGAGGCCGAACAGGCTCATAGACGCATTCTTGGCCTCGCTCCTGGCAACGAGCGCATTGGGGGCGGATCTCGTCGCACTTCTTTTTCTGTGATATGTGCGTTAGAACGCGGCAGGTGGCCACGAGTGGGTGCGAGGTTTCTTACCTTTTCTTTGCTGTTAGGTAGCCCATCAGTTTCGGAGCTATTATCAAATATGGGACGGCCGAGGTACTTACCAGTAGCTGCATCCTGTTGAGCCCGGCCAAAATCCATTGTCAGCACTGAGATGCACTTTGGGCCAGCAAGTCGAGACGTACCTGCGCGGGAGCGCTTCTTGGGAACTTTCGGTGGCGCGAGTCTTGTGTACAGCAGCATTGCGCCGGGGCTTGGAGGTCAGATATGTACAGTCCAGATAGCGAGGTAATGCGAGGCAATCGGTGAACCAGTCAATGTACTAGACCTGGATCTGTCCGATCAAAACCATTCATTGTCGTCGGGTCGCGAGAAGGAGACCACGCATCAGACACCGACTTCTCAATGGCACATGCGATTGGGAAACCGGGAAGATGAAGTCGGCCGAAAATCGGATGATGGCGGGGAGTAATCGGTCTTCTGGGTGAGCGGGTCGCACTGTTATGTCAAAGAAATAAAGTAGCCGGAAGTAACCGTTGACAGTCGCAGGGGAGCGAGCTCTCTGGCGAACTTGCGATGAGGAGGGCTGGATGGAGCTGGGGGGTTATAACAAGGCCGTCGGCAGCCACCAGGATGATAGCGACACCACGTGGGAGACGGGTAGAATGGATAAAGGGACAGGATGGAGGCTGAGGCAGAAGAAATATGGGAAGGAAAAGAAGTGGAAGGGAAATCAGCAAACGGATGCCTTGGACTAGGGGCGTCATGGTTCGGTCCATCTCGCGCAGCATCGTGACCTCGGGCCATCCCTGGCCATGCGAGGTCGACACACTATTCCCTGCAAGTCTAGAAGTTCAACCCAGTTGCGGGGTTGCAGACCAAGTCCAGTGGCTAGCAACCGCTACACAGACCGGAGGGAGGGTGGAGGGTGGCATTCTACGGGGCGCTACGGGGCATCTGGGGG
>NAGG01000406.1:0-91484 GCA_003031705.1 Calonectria naviculata
CTAAGAGCTATGGTCGTATGTGGAAGGTTTCGAAGCAGAAATTACTTATATTGAGTATCAAGTCGCAAGACTCTAGATGCGAAATAAAATCTGCTTATTTGCCTTTAGTCCTCCTCAATTTGTCCACTTTCGCTTTGACTAGGAACGAGCTGTTCTGAAGGTGGCCATATGCGTACACCAGTAAGAAGACCACCCTGAGTCCGAAAGAATCTGGCCTCCCATGCAGCCATGATCCAGCCATCCATCTCGGCACTAGCTCCAACCCAACTTGGAACTTGACTGGGGTCCACGAATTGAGAACTCGGGACCGCCGCTGGATCTTCAACCAAGAGTCCTCGGCACACCATTTCCAACTCTTTCGAGTTATTCCATGCGAAAACAGGGTCAGGCTGGAATCCATAAGCTGTGATTTCCCGGGCCTCCAAACCAATGATGAAGTCAACAGCCTTTTCAAGTGTCGTCTCGATCGTATCACCCGTAGAGCCAAGAGTCTGGAAAGTGATGGGTGCCGACAGGCCTTCCTCTATGCCAGTGCGTACGAGGGTAACAGGTATCTTGCCGATAGTCTTTGAATACTCGTAGTTGTAGCCTTCGGATGATATAATGACTAACACGGCTCGAAATAGCGGCTGGAGGATATAAAGTTTGCGATCGATGTACCTAGAGAATTGCGATTCTAGATCTGAAGCTGGCTGACCGTCTAGTTTGCGATGAGTCGAGTCGACCTGGCTGCAGATGGCCTTGTTTAGATTGACAATCGCGCGTATTGTGGAATCTGAAGGCCGCACATCTCCATCACAGTCCCTCGCCTAGATGGCTTTACAAATGAAACGACCGTGCTCAATCTCACTTTGGTAAGGCTTGAACCATTGGCGATATATGTAATTGTGAAGCACCTGCGTGAGGAGATCGAGTGACAGTTTTGGGTTTGAAGTGATGATATATACTGCCACAGACTTGTTGCACGTATCCAAAAAAGCCTCCGGCGACATCTGGGCAAAAGGTCGGAATCTCGTATCGATGCTCTTAATATAGTCCAGACCGCATTTTTGTGAATATCTATCCTGTGTCCTGACTCCAGACCCGTTCTTGCGACCCAGAGGTTTTCTTCTCGCTTGGAATTGAATACTGGCGTCCGAAGAAGCTTCTTATTATGACCGGGTGGTGGGAAAACCCACCCAGGTTGTTCTGCTAATGCATCCCTGGATGTCGGTGCCATTGGGAAAAAGCGAATATTATCTTCCAAGAGGTATTAATGATGGTGCTGCTGGGAGAGAAAGAGAGGGAAATAAGTTGGCTTGAGTATGCTAGGAAAGTATTTTATATTGGTAGCTAGGATAAAGGTTTTCGGGGGGGGGGGAATGTATCAATGCTAAAATGATGAGCCAAAAGTCCGACAACCCAGTCACGCAGTAATTCAATAAAATAAATAAGATAAACTAGCATAAATAACCCTATAAGTAATAAGATTAGGTTTATTCGTTGTGCTAATTTTATAGAATATTATTTATTATTCTAGTTAAGCCTTACATTGAAAAACTGGTGGTGGCCGCAATCGAGAGGTGGCACTGGTGTTGTCAGACTTTTGGCATGTTAATTTATCTCCATTTGGCTACATGAGGCCAACGGAGACCGAAACAATATTATGTAAATTATTCTTGGACATGGTAACATGATCGCTAAGTTTGCTATGTGAAGTTCATGTTTTGCTGACTCAAAGTTGTAGATGTTGCGAGAAAGTATGTCTTTCTACTGAATTAGGTATTTCTTCTTGATAGCAAATACGGCTAAAATTGCCTGGCTCTCGAAAAAAGCTTGTGGCGTTCTGGGAGTTGGTGCTCACAGAGCAAGGAGCAGCGAAGCATCCATTAACTGCAGGCTCTGCCATGAACACGGCTCGTGAGTCAAATGCAGGGTTTCTCGTTTTGGACAACCTTGTAAATCTTATTGTGTTGCAGGCCGTGGACAGACAGCATACCGGCGTGGAGGATATGGGATGGCTCTCCGTGGAGTTGAAGGCTGGCTTGATGTATGTCACTCAATCGAACTGAGTAGAGAGAGACTGCACAAAACCCTCTATTTTCCTTAATTAGCTTCTCGATCTTTCTTTATTCTTGACTTGCATTTATTTGATATTTCCCCCTAGGAGCTAAGACTTACTAGAAGCTCTAATAATCTACTATTTATTCTTAGATATATTTTATGAAATGTATCATGAATCCTGCGGCTTTATCTGGAATGGTTTGTACGCATCATCAGGCCAGGCAAAGCCCGCATCTTGGAGTCTGCACGGCCCGAGTCGCCCTTGTTTGGCTGGCGCTGTCAAAACATGCTCGGCATCGACCTCTTCCAGAATATCGGGATCGGGCTCTGTGGTTAGTGCCAATGTAGCATCATACCAATTCTTTAGCTCTATGGTGTCGGCGTCCTCGAGGTCGATGAGATCGGAGTCGGTGTCCTCGGGCTCAACACGATCGAATATAAACGGAATAATGCTTTCGATTAGGCGTTGGTCGATGACACGAAAAAAAGTCAAGTGTACGTCTGATCCTTCAGGTTCGTCCTTCTCTGTTTTGACAGCAATGAAGCGAATGCGAACAGATGGGGTGGCAAGAGTGGCTTCTAACTCGTGCCACCTGGTCACCAAATTGTTCTGGACATTGGCTGAAGCACGTCCAATGGCGCGCTCTAAAAGAAAGGCTAAGTTTACCTCGAAAATAGGGTAGATTTCATCAGAAGTTGACCGACCCACCATCATGACACGGTCCGCCCCATATGTCGGAATCAGGACGCCATAATCCGTCACCGAATAAGGGTTGGACAACCCCCAGTTGTCAAAGGCAGGAGAAGCCGCAAGCATGGCGAATGCCATTTCCATTATATTCGTATCTTCTTCATTCCATTTATTCCAGGGCAATTCATCGAGGAAGCCCCACAGAGCCGACATCCGGTTGGCAAACATGGCACGAGGGAGGGGTTCAAACCATTGCACGTAAGTGCGGATGGCACCCGGGTCAGCACCGCATGAAAGTAGCCTCTGTGCTATTTTGAATGGCGAGGTCTGGAGCGAGAGGTCACTCCGTCCCCAGCCCCATAAGTCCATCAGCACATTCGTAGCTGATACGTCGTCGGCCTGCTCAAACAAGGCCACGGCGGCATCTTCAAGGCCTGGAACTCCCGCCACAATACTGATGAATTCTCGCTGTGGAACCTGAACAGGGCTTACCTCTAGGGCGCCCTCTTCACACAACGATTGTGCCTTGCCGAGGAACCGGACGACCCTCCTCATGCCGTTTTCGTCGCCATCTACCAAATTGCAAACGGATGCCACAATTGTCAATATATTAAACAGCTGGTGCGTGACTCCGGCCTTGTGCGCGAGTTCTGCTTTGCACAGGTTGCTCTCAATTAGCTCAAATGGTATATCTGTATTCGACAGCTTTCCGTAGCCGAGAATGCGTTTCCCCGCCTCTGTATCCACTAGGAAATCGTACGCTGTGCGATGTACAAAGTCGATTCGCTGCATCATTTGGTCCCAAACAGGACCCGTCGTTTTACTTGGAACCTGTATCTCTAGAAGGCCAGCACATCGAGTGCGAATCTCCTTCTCCATCCTTGGAGACAGCGCCGCTATCTGGTCCCAGTCCACGTCATCTTCTGCCTCCAAGAGCCTTTTTGCGTCCCTCTTGCTCATGTATGCAGTGTCGAATATGGTCAAGGACTTGAGAGCATCATCAACACCCGGGTAAAGGTCATCCCTATTCCATAGCCTTTTCGGTGCGATGGCAAGTTGGAAGAACATGGCTGCAGACTCTCGATAAATAGCCTTGTCTTGGTTCAGCCTCGTCCACATATCATCATATAAACCCTCAAGCTCGGTGGGAAGCTGCTCCAATCGCAACAAGAGAACTTCTTCCGAATTTTCGTCATGGATGCCGCCTTGAATACTTTTTATCGCTAGCTGCAACCAGAGAAAAACTCCCTCGGCTTTTGATAACAACATTTTCGCCATCTTATCCAATGTTTTGGTAGATAGCACCCCGTTGCTGTGAAATGGTCTGAGCTTTTTATGTATATGTGCCTTCATATCCGGTCTTGTTAAATCATGTAGTTTAAAGTTGGGTACTTCCTCGAGCCGCTCTTTCAACCGTGGCTCTGCCCGACTGGAAATGCATAACTTGATCTTTGATCGTTCAAGTTGATTGATTCTCTTTATAAGGCCTACTTGCCCATCATCACCGCAGTATTCGTCGAGGCCGTCGATAAATATACAGAATGATTGAGTACTTGTTTCCGACTTCAGAGAAGCTAGTAAAGTATCTTCCAGTTCTCGGATAGACCAATCATTGACGTAGTCCTTTTGTGCAATTGATGGAAACTTGTCCATCATAGCACTGGCTAGTTCTTTATTTTCTGCTAGAACTTGATGTAGCAAGGAGCAGTATAAACCTAGAGCATTATTTTGTATTGGTGCTCCAATCTTCCAAAAAAAGTGGGATAAAATCCTGACGTTGGGTTTCCACTTGGCCAGGATTTTTTGCGTATTACTGTTGTTGATAATATACTTGATGAGTGTGCTTTTCCCAGAGCCCGGCTTTCCTTGAATCCAGAACATAGAATCATCCGATTGGAGCCAGTCAATAAAAGTTTTCCAAATCGTATCAATTTCATCGATATCGGTAGTACTACTGGAATCAGCTGTATCGAAAGAGCTAACGGATTCTGCTTTATCAGAATGACTGCTAACATCGCTGGTTGCATTAAAAGAGCCAGGGAGATTAGAAGCATTACCAGAAATCTCAACCTTAGTTGTGTCGTCGTAAGAGAGAAATATCCGTTTAAAAGTGGCTTCTCGGGGTTCTATGACTTCATGTCGTCGTTGGTTCATGACATCATATTTCAAACTCCTGAGAAGATGCTGGTGTTTCTTTTTAAAGTCCGCCTCGTTCTCCATAACCTGCACCAAACTGCTAACATGCGCCTTCAGGGCCTGCTCGGTTTGTTTTACTTCCATGGTAATGTGATCTCGGGTAAATTCAGCTTCCTTCTTGAGGAGATCTTCCATCTGTGTATGTCCTTCCGCAATCTTCAAAATGAATGATTGAAGATCAGAGCTCAGGTTCTGGAAGTCTTCATGGTGCTTCAAATCGCCCGCTTTGTTCCTGTCGCTGCGCTTCTCCGTTACAACCTGAAATATCGCGCAATACTTGTTATGGCTTACCAGATTTTGTTGATCAACAACACCTGCATAGCCTCCCTGTAGTGCCCAAGGGCCTTGTCAAGATCTTCTATTTTTCTCTTTTTCCGCAAAGATCTTATATGAACACTGATAGTAGCCAAGACTTCACCCTTCTTATGAAGTTTGGTAATTTTTTCCACCTCCAACTTCAACTCCTCGGCAGCATTTGTGCACTTCGCCGCAATATCGGCAAGATCTTTTTCCTGCTGTGTATTGGACTGATCGCAATTTTGTTTAGCTGCTTTGGCCGCAGAAATCATGACAGAAGCCTTTTCTTCGAGGATGGCGTCTGGGGTTTTCTGCCCTTGGTAAATGGCTTTACATGCTGCGACAGTTTCAAGAGTGAAACTGATAGTTTGGAATATTGCGCAAGCAGCGCTAAGGGCCTCGAACTTAGACATGGTGACTAATGAGGCCCAGTAAGGGCTATACCACTGATCGTTGGGGCCGACAAACTCTTGGGTCTGGGCAGTTTGCGCTTTGATTACCAGGCAACAGTGGAGTTTTTGGAAAGAGGAGAAGTTCTGCCTGTATTATTTTGCACATTTTTAGCCAATCCACAACGTCCAAGTGGCGTGTCAGACGCCATTGCGCAGCCGAAGTGGCTGCTTCAGGCGTGTGATTGGCTGTGCCGCTATGAGGCTGAAGATCCCGGTCAGGCCGTAGGGAAGAGCATATTAGAAGTTGCAATTCCAGGAATGTTGCAGTCTCATTTGACAAACTACCTTATCAATCCTCAGTAATTTCACATGGCGACCTGCAAACCCCGGACTTGGACTACGTTGCCTTGTGTTTTGCGTTGGATTAATAGACTCGTGAGGATTGCGGTTGTTCACGACCCTAATGCACCAAGAACTATAAATGAATCAATTATTCTTCATAGATAGTTCCATAGAGTTTACTACCTAAACCTAAGTTTTTGCCATTTCTGTGTCAAGTCAGAGTATCTCCACAGCGCTGAGGTTGGAATTTTGGTTCAAAGAGGCAAGGGAATTGGATGGTGAAAAGTTCGAAGAGAAACGTTGATAAGAGGACCTGGTTTATCATACAGATAATGTTTCTAGTACTTTTCAACAATGAATATCGAGCTGCGGTAAATGTCTCTTGGCCGCACTAGGGCGAAAACATGGATCCAGTGGGCCAAAAAGAATGGGACAAGGAATCAAAAAACATACAACAGCGAGGATTCCCCGGTCGTCACCGACCCGAGTACTAATTCACCGCTTCTCAGCTTGACTATGGGAGAGCGGACGGGATCCCGTATTTTCTGAGAGCTATGGTCGTATGTACCTGTTCTCGCGAACACTCAGCCTATGTTCACCACTCGAGTTTGGATCCATGGTTGGGTAAAGTCTTGCATTTTTGTTATACTGAATCTTTTAACGTCTTAGTGGAATTATGATACCAAAACGATAAGCGCATGCTAAAAACGCAGTGTGATGCAGGGTGAAAGACTGTTGCTATATCCTATTCCAGGCTTTGCTTGGTGCCTTGCAACCCTCGACTTTTCCACCTCGACTAAATTGGATGGACTGATATAAATTTAGGCATATCGCTAAATCGTATTTATAAACAAAAATAAAATTAGTCAAAGCTTAGAAATTAGCAGCTAACCTCATATTATTTATTTTATTCGTGACTTCATGCATTGTCGGGCTTCCTTACTGTATAATGTTTTCTGTCACCCGCTGGTCAGCCCACCTCATGCATGAACCAATGAAACCATGCGCATCGACGCGTCAGCCGAAGGAGGCACCCAATGAATTAAACCCAAAGAAAAAGAAAGGATCCGCATTTCCATCACAGGGCATTCATGACCTTTTTTCTCTTCAATCTCTGAGGATGCCGTTGAGGATTTCATGCGATTTGTGTGAACACAACTGAAGCCTACCGTTTTGTTTGGCGCCGGACCAACTCAGCTGCTCAAAAACCCCCGATTCCTAACAGGGATGGTCTCACAAAAATCCCTCAGGCCTCCAGAAGATGAACATCCATGGTTTGCAACTACTGAAAGACCTGAGTCAACGATTAGAGAACAATCCCAGCGAGGAGTCCCAGGCATCTGGAATTATAAGTGCCTACAACTTGGGAAATGAATTTCGATCGTCCGTCAAAAGCCTCACTTTGGAACTAGAGAGTAAGAATTTAGAGTCAACCATATCGCAACACAGTGATTCTGATCATTGGAATATTAGAATGCGCAAATGGACCCAGCGACTTGCTGCCAAACGTTATATCAGCAATCAATGATGATTCCATTCTCTGGAAAGTACCCAGCTGTTGTGGGCCTCATCCATGTTTCCTGGACCCGAAATATCTGGGGGAACAAGTCAAGAATATTCACAGCCTGTCATTGAACCCTGCGCAAGCTTATAGGGATGACATATGGAATAACCGACTGCTGTCTTCCTGGCTGACTTCCCACGAGTCATCTATGCTGTTGTTACAGGGAAATTATGAATCCATTCACCGTTCTCGGTTGTTCGGTATTGACCTGGCGGAGCATATCGACAGCCAGCTGCCATTGGCGTATATGGCATATAAGCCCACGCTCCCGACCAGTTGCAAACTCCCATTTCAATTAGACGCGGTTCAAGTATTGAGGCACATCGCCATTCAGACACTTCGGGTAGGTATCCCTCAGCCTTCAGCAGAGATTCTAATGGACATGGTGGTTGGCTTCGGCCGTGCAAGAACTTGCGACGACTGGTTTGGAATATTGCAGAAGATTATTTGTAAATCTTCTGGAATGCATTTCATCATTGACCTGGGCGCAACTGTGGACGACGAGCTACAAACTTGGCCTGCCAAGTTTGGATCCCTCATTGAGAAAGCCCGCATTACATCGCCTCAGATGACCATTCGAGTAATTTTCATCACCTGCCGTCCTTTGAAAAGGACATCAAACTCTACAATCATCCCCTGCATCACGATTGGAAAACCAAACTTGCCTCCGGGATACAAAGCTTCTCGCCCTGTACGCCCACGCATTCCAATGAGCTTGATGAAACTTTCCAATGTTGGATTCGTGAGACTAGACGAGTCAAAAGAGGCTAAAATGGCCGACGAAAATGAACAGATCGGAAACACTCCCGTATCTCAGTTAGACACAAGCGGCAACATGGAATGCCAATCTACCAATCCAAACAGTGAAACCCAGGACAAGCACAGTTGCAGGCCAAAGTCTCGTCGAGATTTTGACATTGCCATTTTCTGTGCTTTGACACTCGAGGCCGACGCTGTTGATATGCTGTTTGATAGTTATTGGGATGAGAAAGATTACGGGCAAGTGGAAGGGGACAAAAACTGGTATACTCTTGGGGCACTTGGGAACAAAAACATTGTTCTGGTACATCTACCGGGAATGGGGAAAGGGATCGCTGCTAGTGCTGCTTCCTCTTGCCGGGCAAGTTTTACCGGATTAAAGCTGGGCCTCGTGGTTGGAATTTGCGGCGGAGTGCCGTTTGGAACTACTGGTATCGAACGGCTGTTGGGAGATGTGGTTATAAGCGACGGCCTCATTCAGTACGATCTTGGTCGGCAATATCCGGACCACTTTGAGAAAAAGAGTAGTCTGCAAGAGAGTTTGAGCAGGCCAACACCAGAGATTAGGGGGTTCATCGCCAAGCTACGTAGCCGCAGGACTCACATGACTCTTGTGGAAACTTCTCGCAAATACCTCGAGTCAATGAGCAAATTTGAGGATGTAAATGGTGGTGGAATGGTCTATAAGCACCCCGGGATTGAGAATGATGTATTGCAAGACCCGTCCTACTTGCACAAGCATCGAGACGCCACCCGATGCTCAAATTGGGAGCAGACCTGCGGGCGACCAGATGGTGCATGTGAAGATGCAAAGGCTTCTGGCTGTGAGATACTGGGATGCGATAGTCTCCCTCTTGTAACACGCCGCCGTGTTCAGCTGGGCAAATCAAGGGCATCCGACACATGGCCAATGATACATATTGGGACCATGGCGTCGGGGGACAAGGTAATGAAGTCTGGAGAGGAGCGCGACAGAGTTGCCAAGGAGGAGGACATCATTGCATTCGAAATGGAAGGGGCTGGAGTTTGGGAACATTTCCCTTGTCTGATTGTCAAGGCGATTTGTGACTACGCCGACTGTCATAAGACCAAAAAGTGGCAGAGCTACGCAGCAGCGACGGCAGCGGCTTGCACGAAAGCGCTCTTGGAGCAGTGGGATGGTAAAAGATAAGAAGACAGCGGTGATGGTGCCACACCCTCCCTTAGAGCCCCCCTGTCGTAGCCACGTTGGATCAGCGCTGAGATGATTGAAGGCGAGGGATGTATATAAATGACTAGGACTGCCGTTATAATAAACGATGCATTGAACGGCGCCATGTGATAACTCCCTTGGATCGGACGAAAGTTTCCCCGGGCCATCACCTTCCAGTCTTACACGAGGCTGTGCCAGTTTTGGCCCCCACGGTCCCCGCCCATACGTAACGCTCATCAGCTCTCATCTTATGCACAGCCTATTTTCAACATCAACTGTCACCATCACCATCTTCCAAAGCCCATATGCCTCTCACCACCCGGGGGGCCCGCCACCGGGGCAACACCACAATAATTATCAACCATGACTCCCCGCTCTCAACCAGGTATAACTCTGAGGAAGATTCCTCCCATGATCTCGGGGATTATTCCACTGAAGAGGACCTTTACGATGATGAAGATGATTACGATGACGATTTACAACCCTCTGACTCGGCAAGCGCTCACTCAGGCGAGCGCTACAACCCCAGACACCATACTATTGGGCCGCGCCGTATCCACCGGGTCCCGTCCAATCTCCCCATTCAGGATTATGACACCCGGCCTATTCCCCGCACGTGGGATCCGAGTTCGTACCTAGAACAGGCCTTTGACGGAGAGTCAAACAAAAGAACGGCCAAATCTCGCTTGTCCGTTCTGGGCAGCCTCAGTTATCAGCCACAAGGAGATCCAGCCTTGCGGTCCTTGACCCCTGGAGCGTTTTCCAAGTGCCCAAATAGAGAAACTATCTCAAGAGACAAGACAGTGGGCGACGAGGCACGTATGGAGGATCTCTTGGGAGAGTTTGGAAAGAAGTTCAACAAGATGCCGAACCCATCCAAGCACCTCGACTTGGTTATAAAGAAACAGCCTCAATCACCGTGGACCAAGACAGATCGCGTATTCTCTGCTAGCACCTCAGATGCGGCATTGGATGAGTCGAGTTGGGAAGATGACGATTTGGAGTTCCCTCCTCCTAGACCGGTAATAACGACCCCGGAGCGATCCTCCAAGGAGGACTATGCTGCTTCGTACATTAAGGCTGCAAAGGCTAGGATTAGAAAGAGGAACGTGTCTCCACCTCCTTCCGCTCCCAGTCCACCTCCTGTCCCGGATCAATCCTCACCCTTTCGTCCCCCCACTCCTGGTGATGACGTCCCGATTCTTCGCTCAGCTTACAGACATGGACACTCTGGTCGTAGTCGCGAGCGACCACCAGTCCTTAACGACCCCGAAATCGTTAACCTATACCCCTCTTCAAGATCTTCTCAGAAGTCAGCCACGACTACCACCATTGGTATATCGCCGCATTCTACGCATACTGGCGCTTCAACCTCTCGCCCTATCCCCTTGATGCCCAAAACAGCATTGTTCCCCAGAGCAAATTTTGATGGCGGCGGCCGTTCAAGTCCATACCCCTAGGTTGATTCAAGATCAGCAATACTATGAGCACAGATGCTGAGAGGGCTGCATGAAGGCACTTGATGGTTTGGTCGATCAGGCCCCAGCCTGACAATGGTGTTAACTCCTGCAACTTCTGGACCCATGAGCAGATCAAGCTGTTCAAGCTTGATCGGTTCCTCATTTTGAATCCTCTATCCCTAGGGCTACGGCCCCTAAGGCTTATATTTTAACTGTGCAAAATATCAGCCACACCGAATACCCGGAGTACTTGAACGGTCCCATCTTTATTTTTATTTTAGAATATTCTTGTTTTCCACGTTGGTTACATTTCAGGAGCGTTTGTCTCTATCATGCCATTTCCAACTTGCCGTGAATATACAATAGATGCCTTTAGCTTACAAAGGCAGAACTTTTCAGGCATGATGAAACAGCTCTGTGCTCCATCTCCATTTATCAAGAAAATGGGATTGATGAATTGAAAAATTCCAAATAGTTGTCTCCAGGTCTCGAACCTTGCAGCTTTACCTCTCGCTCTTATCCCGCTGGATTTCATCCGACGTGAAGCCTTTTTGCAAATCTAGCAAGTATTCATCGAATTTCCGTGCTTCGCCGATCACCGTCTCCAGGTGGCGATATGTCATTGGCTCACATCGATATTTGGCTAACTGGCGGGCAGTTGATATAGCATTGCGGATTTGGCGCCCGTTGAGGCTTGTGTCTGCCAGATTTTCGACCTTTGTCTCTATCTCAGTAGTGTTGATCCCATATTCCTCGGACTCGTTGCTCTGGCCCGCAGCTGCAAGCCTCTTTGTCTCGAGCCGTTTCAGACGCACGATAAAGTTTTTCCAAATCTGCAAACGCTGGTCCCGTTCCAGATTCTTGTACCTGAGATTAAGCTGAATGCGCGACTTGAACGCCTCGTCGAAAATGCCGACACGGTTGCTAGTCAATATAAGAATACCTGACGTGAATTAGTTGCTATCATGAACCCGCAGTACAGAAACGTGGTTACCATCGTAGTATTCAAGAATCCGAAGAAAGACAGACACAAGTGCATTTCGCTCAAGATTGACGAGAGAGCGTTGCTCGAGAAAAATATCAGCTTCATCTAGTAAAACGACTAGACTAATTAGTAAGACGCGTGACGTGCGGTAACGTTTTCCTTACCACAACCCCAAGTCTTTCCAAGATGTAACACCACTTCAAGGTACTGTTTAAAAATTAGAACCTGGCCTCGCCCCAAGCCAAATAGGGAGGAGCACACACGCGTTCAACATCTTCGGCATTGGTACCGATATCTCCACACGTCACCCTGTATAGAGGCCGTTTCGCAATCTCGGCGACACTGCCATCTCGTTAGATATCCAATCAAGCCTGCTCCCAGATCTACATACCTTTCTGCAGTTAGAGTTTTTCCCGTTCCGGGTCCACTGTTTAGATAGTCAGCACATTGGCAAACCCAATACTTGTAAGGCAGAGCTCCCACCCATGAAGTAGTATGAAAAGGCCATTTCCCTTCCCAGGGATGAGATCGGCATTTTCGGAAGCGCGGATCCGATTTGTGACTACAGCTTGGATGAGTTCTTTGGTTTCCTTATCAATCACCAGGAAGTCAAAAGCTTCAGTGTTCCATTCAACATCTTCCACGTAGTGGACATCAAGTTGTACTATCCACAAGTAACAGTTTAGTTAGGGTACAGGCAACTGAATTCAATCCGATTGGAATGGTACCTACCCCATTGTTTCTTTTCCATATGGAAACCAGGTATTGTTGTAGGGAGGCACATGAAAAATTCATCCCCAAGATCTGGGTTATCTTGAAGCATGAGATGGGGATCTAGCCGGCCTGAGCTAGGTGCAGACTTCAGGCGAGAATCGCCATCCTTATCCGGATGCATTTTATGGTGAGTGGCTATATCAACCATGAATCGAGATTCCATCTGAATAGAAATGTCAATAACTGGGTAGATATTTCAAGCCCAAGTAAAGGCAACGGGGCGACTTACCGAATTCGGAATTCCATCAGCTGTCTGTCTACAATAGGAGACGTAGTTGCGCACTCTGCATTTCCAAAACATTCTGCCGCGTTTTTGAAGAGCTCCAACGACAGCAGCGCTAGCAAACCTGGCTGGGTATAGGGAAAGATCCGCAATGTTGAATTCATGGGTTTCGGATGGAAGGTTGTCGACAGAATATTTGCTAATCTGGCTGTAAAAATTTCCGTCATAGTCCCAATACTGTGCATTAATTGAACCTGAGAATCTGCTCGACCGTCCTATTTGAAGCCATGTCTGCGTAACCAACGCCCGCAGCTGTGCGAGGGGACTGTCTTCTTTTTTTGATATGATGATTTCATTCGGGATCTGGAGCCAATAAGCCAATGCATACTCAAAGCCAAATAAAAGCGACGTGAATTCCAACAGAGCTGGTTTGGGGAGAGCTCGAGGAGTAGGTTGTAGTTACTTACGAAAAGATAGCCCATATATTCAGCCATCATTTTGCCTCTTGATATGAGATTGTCGATCTTTGCCCACTGGTCTGCCATTCGGTCCAGTATATAATCGCGGAATATATTGGCTTGTTCATACCATATTGCCGGAAGTTCCTCTATTGCCTCGTCAATTTCCCTGCGGCGGTGGAACCACCACACATATGGGTAGCTGATGGTTTCGTCATTATCGCGAAACTCAGGGGCGAATATTCCTTGGAGTGAAATGTCGGCCAGGTCTACCATCGCCGACCTTAGGTGGTTTGAGACGATAGAAATATGTTCGCTTTTCAGCAAAGTCAAGATGTCAAACTCCGGTTCTATACCATCCGTTCCCCAAGAACTCTGAGGCAAAGGATTCTTGCAGCACTCATAGTTCCTGTACACGATAGCAACAACTTCTTTGTTTCTTTCCAAGTAGAGCTCGAAATTGACGATAGGCTGGCTTCCCCTGAGGTGGGCGTTGTATGGACCTGTTTCCACAACCCAGGGCCGGTCGAGATAGAGTTTGGGTTTGGCGTTTGATCTCGTACAATGAACCGAATGCATGACCTGGAACCTCAGAGGGCCTTGCTTTTCTTTGGCTTGTGATCTCAGGTGCTGAATTTCTTGGAGGCTTGTGTACGCCTCATCCATTGCTTTAAAAAGATCATCGTTGGGTATCTCTGGTGAAACTTCCAGAAGTCGACACATCTCACCCCGCCAATCAATTTGTAATATTGGATGGTACTTTGCACGATCAGGCTCAGGCTCGGGCTCGGGCTCTTGTTCTGAAAATCCCGATGCCGGATCCGAGAAATCTGATCACGCCAATTAGTTGTATCCTCAGAACAGAGCTCATGGCATTTACTGACCCCCCTCATCTGGATGATGACTTATGTTATCGTGTCGAGCCTGCGTGTTTCTTCTTCCTCGACGCGAATACGCTTCTCTTGATTTCTGCTCATGTGGGGTGCTATTCTTTGCCCTGGCCGCGTGAGATGGGCGCTTTCGCGGCTCACCTCGTGTGGCGAGAGACATCGTCCCGGGACGCGGAAATGCTAGGCCGCGTTGCTTTCTACAGTTGTTCTGAGACAACAGTTTGGTTGGAGACACGCATCAGTTTTCAATTTGGGGGCTGAGCTCAGCCTGGTTTGACCATATATCCCGTGATTTTTCTCATTGGCCAATCAAAATACTGTAAGCAACATCGACCCCGCATTGAGGTGAAATCATGAGCAGAAGTCTAGTCATACATGAGATCTACTGAGGGCAATTGTATCAAAGCATAGGGGGTTGGTAGGTACTATGTTTGTTTCAGTTTGTACCTATATTAACTTAAAACTTAATTAGTATTTTAGGCCTCTTTCTGCCACCAAGTCGTTTCTTATAAGGCTTCACATGGTATGCCACGCTTCTAAGAACCGGCTAGAGGGGCTCGCTGCTAATCCCATTGAAGGAACTACCCATACAGCAATGCACGAATCTCAACGCAACTCGTAGCCTCTTTTATAGGCATGAGGTCCGAAATTACATGCTCGGTGCTCGCTATCAGCTTATTGGAGTGATGAAGTGGACCTAGGTGGGGCTGGGCATCAATCCAATTATTTTGTACTGAGTGGTGTTTGGAAAGATATCTAAGATATACGCGCGCTGTTTATATGCTTTTAGTATATGCCAGGAGATGAGTAGCGATCACCATACCAGAGATCCAATGTAGAGGTGGGCAGGAGCACCAAGCTTGTGGTTTTTCTTGCTCGGTGGCTGGGAGTTGGCGGGGCTGACAAACAGCGCGGGGTTGTGCGTATTTGTGGAATGGTCCTCTAATCGAAAACAGTGGGAATAAGACGGCCGTGAATTTACGAATCGTGGATGTGGGTAATGTGGAAAAATGGTAGCTTGAATATACACGCGCATTATCCAACTACAGGCAAATGAGAATGCCTTTCCGCTCATCATTGCATGGGTATTGGTGATCTGCAAGCTTGGCGTATGAGGGCAAACTTAACGGCTCTGCAAAATGAAAGAGCCCGAATAACTCCAGTATGTTGTTGTCAGTAGCGATGCATCGAACAAGGAATTAGCGGCTCAATAAGATTGAGCTGATACAGACAGACAGACGAATTGTTCGAGCAACCCAGCTGACTTCTTCTACTGCTAATTATGCTCCACTGTGAAGTTTCGGCACGATCTTCTAGTAATCTTGTGGGTTCCAAAACTTTTGTGTTCGCGCCACAAGCCCGGGCCTGCTTCATTCATGCCCCACCGGCGTCCCTTCTCCAGAACACACCAAACAAAGGGAGACACAAAAACAAAAAAAAGAGTCGACCAACATAAAAATTAAAGCTCCAAGAGCTCGGTATCTCCGATGCGGGGAGTCGAACCCCGGTCGCCGCGGTACGCTTTCGAGATGAAAACGCGGAATGATAACCGTTACACCACATCGGATGTTGGCGTTGTGGATCAAGATCCAGAACTCGTTGGAAGCTGGTGCTTCTAATGCAATCCATAAAGGATTGCTACTTTTAGCGCCTCATCTTTTTTGGGGGGGCGGGCCTCCTATGCTCGGGCAACGCAATACGACAATGAGTTTCTTCTCACCCAAACGCATGGTTATCGCGTCTCTTTGGAGCCAGGCGATGTTACCTAAATCAGCAGTTAAGATGCACAAACCTGCACAAAAAGCAACACGTTTTGATGGTGCCGCATATTATGGTAGGAGAGGTGTAATTAATAATTTATTCCAATTAACGTGGATGTGATTGGATCGGATTCAAAGTGGTCGGGGTTCTTCTAGCTGTAGCCAGGGTGTCCGTAGTTTATCCAAAACTATCGGATGTGATTGGACCGTACTCAAAGTGGGATTTCTTCTTCTAGTAGTAGGGTGTCCCTAGTTTGTCCAAAAACCGTGGGATGTGATTGGAGAGGTCACAGTCTCCCTGTGCCACCTCGCGCCTGCACAGCGTTCTCCCTCTCGCTCATGAGAATCCATCCGTCTTCCGCGTCATCCTGATACCAACCCCAGTCCATTTCAAGGACAAATTGCAGCTTTAGGCTTCCCATTTATCCCCTTTTCGGTAGTCGGTACTGCAATGATTCCCACCTTCCGTGCGGGCAGAATGAAATGTGCAGTGCCAAGAGCAGCATGGTGTATATACAAAGGAGCAATGAGCTCATTTCCGTAATCACGGAGCAGTGTTTTCCTTTTTCATCTCGTCCCCCGTCTTTCGAGCACCCTCTGCAGCTTCTTCACTCGACACCAACGCCATGTCAAACGAGTCCAAAGCCACCGTCGAGACAGCTGCGTATGTGAAGCATTGTGCATTATCTTCCTGAAGTCTATCTATGTTATATTCTAATACTTTTCCTTTGTAGTCCGAGTCAAGTTGGTACTCACACGCCTACCCTCGAAACATACCTCAACCATGACCCTCGCCATCGGGCCCCGCCTGGACTCGAGACTCCGTTATCCATTATTGCCTCACGGGACAGGATGAAGCAGATCATTAGCAAGATAGATATGGCGTTGAAGCCTACAAAGGACTAGTGCGGATTGATCGCCTGTCTTTCCCCATTGTGTTGGCAGCTTTTGGGTTATGGTCCGGGTTGGTCCCGGGTAGCCAGCATCCGCCATCAACTTAAAAAAACAAGCCTCCTTTACGAACTCCATATTCTCTTCAAATGTTCTTCCAGTTTCTCTATTAGGTTTGGGCTTGTCTTTCTAGTCAAGTGGCTTGGGCTCAATTGATGTTGAAAACCTGGGCTTATACCTTTCTCTTGCTAGTTATTTCACTCATCATTTGTACTCATCATTTGCGAGTCAAGTCTTCAGTTAACTCCTGTTTAACTAATGTATAAATTGCATTACCAAACAAGAAGTTCATCGGCTTACCCTGATGCATCGTTCGGGCGTTAGTTCTAATTCTACCACAAAATCATCAAGATGCAGATGGTAAATGGGTGAACAAACAGGGAGACCTTGCGTACTACTCGTGACCACAATACTTCTGGTAGCTCAGCTTTACCTTCATATCCCTATTTTTTGACCTAATGATGATAACTACCGCTTCGATGAACAGATTATCCATTCAATATACTTAAATTTCTGGATACCAAAAGCAGGTTGTATTGCAGCCTTGAATCATATGATCCTGTTTTCAACGGTACTAGTGGAGCTAATGGTTAAGCCCAGCTGTTATGACCTGATCAACCGTACAGGACTCTCAAAGGCTGAGGCGCGCTACAATAATTGCTGCAATAGCAATTATTGACCGATCTTTTGCCCGTGGTACAACAGCCTAGCACAGTTGTTACACCGGCTGTGATTTGCTTCAGACCTGCACGCGATCCAATATGCCCCAAGTTGTATAATGAAAAGCTGTTCTTTTGTGTTTAAAGGTGCTGATATATAAACAAACGATACTGAACCATGGTGCTCTGTCGAATCTTCCCCGCTAGTTTAGTGATGTCAGCGGTATTGATTAGGTACCTCATTATGATTTTTACACCGATGGAATAACTGAATCCATATTGACCTCATCGAAATACTTCTCCTGGCGACTTATTTGAGATGAGTCTTGAAAATTGTCTAAATTTGATGGCTTGACTCGCAATTTTCTGAGCGACAGTCTCCCAAAAAAAAAATCTATCAATCCATATCAAACGTCACATATCCAATAAGCGAATTGCATCATGATGGCCCGTTGGAGACTTGGATCAATATCTTGCCCCCACTTATCAATTATACCCATCAGTCAAAGCCCAGAGCATCGCAAAAAAGAAAATAACCAAGACAGGCTCCACAATGCCAAAAAATGAGGCCCTAAGAGCTTGGTATCTCCGATGCGGGGAGTCGAACCCCGGTCGCCGCGGTACGCTTTCGAGATGAAAACGCGGAATGATAACCGTTACACCACATCGGATGCTGACTTGTGGATCAGGCAAAGGATATTCGATTTAGAAAGGATCCGAAGGTTGTGCCAGAAGATGCCATGCTTAGATTGAGAAAGGCATACATGACCCCTGTGGTGAGACAAACATCAGAAGAGTTCCAGAAGGGAGTTGTCAGATTTCCAAGAAGGAAGTTCGCCAGAGATACAGAAAGGTAGCCGAAACTTCTGAAACTGCTGCTTGAGGTCCATATGTTTAATGTGGAATCGGTATTATTCGTCTAATCGCAGGCAAGAAAAATGCCATCAACGTGTCCAATGTCTAGTTACAAAAAAGAAAATGGCAAGTTCGGTCGACATAGATTTCAAGGGACATGCCGCGGGTAGAATTATTGACTAACATAAAACGTTGGCCTTTAACATTTGCCTTGGGAAAGGGGATAATTAACTTCGTCATTTTAACACACCCTCGACTTGATATGTACATCCAAGTCAGCCAGAAATATAAAATCACACATTATAAATAGAGAATCGTATAGCTTTAGGGTAGAAAATTTTCTTTTATCATTTTACTTCGCCCGTTACATTAATTAGCGAGGACTTTTCGTTGGTCTGCCTTAACGTATTAGACTTTTGTCCGATCATCTTCTCAGTATAATGGAATCCTGTTGTAGTTAAATCTAGGCAACTATCGAGTTCTGTGATGCAATGATATTTCGGTCACCGTCTCTGTGAATATCCTTCACCTAATCTTCATCTGCTCGAAACAGCCTCAATATGGCCGCAGCAACCTCCACACCATCGTGTTCCAAATGAGCCGTCTCAGCTGCCCTATCAGCATGCTCCAGGTCCTGAATTCCACCACTGTCTATCCGCATTTGTATTTGGCGCCGCACCATGTCCTCGTCAAAGGCTAGATGCGCCTGTGTTGTGAGCAGCCGGTTGGGGATGTACAATCCTTGGATAGCTGTGTGATCGCTGCGGCCCCAGACGTGCACTTGGGTGTCGGCGGACAGCAAACCATCTGCTGTCTCGGGCGTTGGTGCTTTGAGGACCTGGTCTTGGTGCATCTGATGAAGATAAATAGTTGTGTCGCTTGTGCGAAAGAGGCGCTGGCCAGTGGGCGTCAGCGTGATGGCGCTATGGCCCAGCTCCCAGTCGCGGCTTGGCGAGGGCCCAATGGTGCCACCCAAGAGACGAGCGAGGAGCTGATGACCGAAACAGACGCCAGTGAATTGAAAGTCGGGTCTCTTTACCCAGATATCTATTACATTTCGAGTTAGCCGCTGGTTACATTAACATGAACAATCCTTACTCTACCTTTGAGCAATTTCAGCAAGTCGAGAATCCACGGGTTATCGCCATGAGCATCATACATGCTCCCCGTGATGAGTAGTCCGTCATAATCACCGAATTCCTCTGTTTTAGGGATGCGCCCGCCTTTCTCGGTGACGACAAACTCCTGCTCGGTCTCGATGCCAAGAGGTGGGTGGTGGTTGGTACCAGCCTTGCTAAAGTGACGATGCAAAATTTCGCCAAATGAGCCTTTCTCGTGCTGGGTATCAGGGTGAGGCTTGTCCGTCTCTAAGACAAAAATCTTGACGACCGGAGCGTCAATAGTTGGTTTGTAGTGCTGAGCCATAACTCTTTGTGTCTATTCCAAAGTACTCGTGGATCTGCTCAAGTTATCTTGTTTAGTTGGAAGGGCCTATTTGAATTTGGCTGAGAAGTAATACCCATTGTCGCTCTACTTCTGAGGGGGCTCTCAAATTAATAGCTTTCCCCTCAATCCCAGCAACCAGGTTGTTTCGCCAAGACGGCTTCCCTGACCATGATGCCACGTACGGGATGCGCAGTAGGGTATCTCACTGCCTGAGCAATGTCTTGACGTCAGTGGAGCAAAAATTGTCTGGGCGCCGCGCCGCGATGTTGGCGAACTCGCAGTAGGGCTGGGGAAGCCAAGAGTTCATGACGATAGCGGGTCTGAATATGTGGGCTTATGACTTAATTCATGCTGCCCCTGTCAATCGGGCGCCCGAAGATCGGGATACGACAGAGAGGGATGCATACTCAAATGGAACATTGTGTAGTCAATTGTTAATTGGTACGGTTTGTCAGTTAAACAAGGATGTTGATAAAATTGCAAGATTGATTGATAAAGTGGTATTTACAACTCTAAATTGGTGATGATTCCGACCACGCCCATGCCCTCAACTCGCGATAAAAAATAGCAATCATGACATATGCAACCGTCGCTTTGTACATAAATATGGCAATAAAAGATGCGCCACTTCGTTTTTAGTTCACCTCAGGGGCGCCCCAGTAGTAGGTGTTGATCTCGAGTCCCTTGTAGTCGTCAGAGTACCTCCTCGTCTCCTCGCCCTCAGTCGAGGCACCGGCGCACACCAGCAGGGGCATAAAGTGCTCGCCGCCGTGGGGCGGGTGCATGAGATCGGCGTGGGGGAGCTTGCGCCAGGCCGACAGTGACTTGAAGCGCTCGTCGAGGGTCTTCTTGCTGGCGGCGTCGGTCAGGGCAGTGTTCCAGGTGTCGGAGATGGAGCGCAGCTCCTTGACCTGGCTGGCGTTGGCGGACCAGAGCATCTGGAAGATGCGCATGTTGTGCATCGAGGCGAAGCCGGAGCCGACGATGGCGACGTTGGAGGCGCGCAGCTTGGCGAGGGCCTTGCCCATGCTGATGTGCTTGGCGGGGTCCTCAGACTCGAGAACGGACATCTGGACGACGGGGATGTCGGCCTTGGGGTTCACGAGCAGCAGGGGGATGAAGACGCCATGGTCCCAACCGCGCTCATCGTCAAGTTCGGGCTGGAGGCCCTCTGCGACCAGGGCGTCGCGCAGCTCACGGGCAATCTCTGGAGAGCCGGGAGCCGGGTACTTGAGGGCATACGCTTCCTTGGGGAAGCCGTAGTAGTCGTAGTAGAGGCTGTGCTTGGTGTTCGATGAGATGGTGGGCTGGTCAGTCGACCAGTGGGCCGTGACGAGGACAATGGCGCGTGGCTGCTCGGGAGTACCCAGCTTGAGCAACTTGGGGACTCTCTTCTGAAGCGACTCGGTGATGGACTTGTGGCCAGGGTCGCCGAGAACGGGCATGGGGCCTTTGGAAATGTTAGATGTGAACTTTAGAAACGGTGGTGATGGTGGCTCGGAAATTCGGAATGGCGCAATAGCCTGGAAATGCGGGAAATGCAATGCGACTTACCTCCGCCGTGGGAGAGGGCAATGACGGGACCGACAGTGGCCATTTTGGTGGTTGTGTGGAATGTTCTGGGGAGAAGAGCTTTGTGTGTAAGTCTGGTAGTGGCGGTGGTAGTGGTAGCTGTGGTGTTGGTGGTGTTGGCGAGAGCAGTAGCAGTGCGTCGTCGGCTGGTGGCCACGACAGAGCTGAGCATGAACTAATTAGTCTTCCGCGGGGCCTAGGGCTGAATGCGAGAATTGGCTGGTGATGGCCTCTCCAAAAGCCAAAAACCAGGGTGGGATGGCGCAGCTATTTATCCAAAAACCGCGAGGAACTCGGATTTCTCTCCCTCTGGTTCCTTCTGGTGCCTCCCCCGCCGCCGGCTCGTGTCTTGAGCTTAATGCCACAGACCCGCGCGCGCCACTTGCCGCCCTTCTTCCCTCTTTGGGCTCGCGAATTTCCGACTTTCCGATGCCAGTTGCCGGCCACTGCTCAATACCTCGTCGCTGGTTGGCTGGTTGGCTCCTTCCGCCTCCGCACGGCTGACTTGCGCCCAAGGCCTTGGTCATACCCGCGCGCGAAGCCCCGCACTCATTAATAATCCGCACTCGCGTCCAATGAAAAGCCACAGTCTGCCTCCTTCTTTTGGAAATGTCTTGCCGTTATCAAAGCACTAGCGATAAGATAAGATAACAATTGCTTCTCATTAATCTGCCGAGACTCTCTCAGCCAGGCCTGCTATCTAGCTCGCCAACATCCCATCCGGCAAAGAGTTCACCTCCTCATCCCTGACCACTTGGAAGACACCCACGCTGCAAATTAAAAATGCCCGTAAATACGTCATGAAATCATTCGGGACCTGCCCGGCGCTGCGAGGAAATCTATTCATCCGCTCATTACTTGCCACTCGCTCATCGTTGGAACCCCCAATCAAACATTTCTCAAATTAATTTGCCTCCAATTTTGGGAATGCTTGGGATTTGGAAAATTTATGTGTCTTGTCGTGATATGATGACCACTGTCGTCCTTAAACTCTGCCGTTATGTGAAGTGGCGCATCAGGGTCGGTCCCACCAGTGTGCCAGGCCTTGTTCCCACTAAAGACTTCCTGTTAGGATTCTGCACACAACAAACAATAGAGGAGAGGCTGCTGCTATCAAAACTTACTTCTTTATGCCGGTACATCGGACTATGGCCTTGAAGACATTGCCGCGAGAAAGCCGTTGGCTTGCCTTGATGACTTCCTTTGCTGCAAGTTCTGACCACTCACTTGGGTTCGTGAAACTGACGTCAGCCGTTCTGGTGATAGGCATCATGTTAAATAGTGTCGGCTTTTGGAATTGAATATGATGTGCTGAATGTTTAGTCAGAATGAATTCATCCATTGTCAACAGGATGACCTCGCTCAGATATAGCCGACAACAATGTCCAGAACAAAGACATGACATTCTGTGTTCCATTTTGGATACCAAAAATAATTGTCTATTGAGGACAATAGTTTTGTTTCGACAAAAGAAAAGTAGGTTGACGCCAATTCCTCCAAGACAAAACAAACAAAGAACAAAAGAACACCAAAGCCCCGAAAATAGCTTTTGAGATGGTAACTAAAGACTTACTACTGGAAGTGATTGATTGATTAATTGATTGATTTGTGTGAACAAGGATCAAAGGTGAAGAACGGCGGAAGATGTCATGGCCTGGCGAATTTCTGAGATAAACTAATCAGGTAAACTAATCAGGTAGAGTGTTTATGTCGGCAGGAGAATTAAGGCCGTCAGAGCAATCCGAACAGCTCGTAAATATTAAGTTGAGAAATGTCTCAGTCGTGTATTAAAGTAGCTGAGTAGTAGTGAAATGTGATTGGTTACGTTCCTTACGGTAGGGGAACGACCCGTCTATATATTTGTTCATGGCTCTCTGGCTTCTTATGGTGGACCAGTTATTTAAAGTGTGAGCCAGTCTTGGCTTTCCTTGGATCACCTTGCGATCCAAGCAATCCATTCTTTATTGTTTGTGGCAGCCAACAAGACCGCCCGAGGACGTAAATGGTGGATCTGTAAGTTCTACGGTTTCTGACAGGTTTGGGATAAGAATGTTTAGGAAGAAGGTTAAATTTATGCTTATGTCTATTACACTTTTCTTTCGTATTTTCGTATGGATTTCATTATGTTGTTGGGAATTAACCTTACTACCCTTGATCAGAAGATGCAAAATGCATGTGCATGCGCAAGTCTCACTCCATTCGGGGTTGCAGTTGATGAAAAAAATACCATGTATGTAATGTTTTGCCCCTTGAAAAAGAAACGGCCCAACTTGGTCATTCAACTTAGGAGTATGTTGAGATGTCAATAAACTTTGCAATTCTTTGGTACGACTGTTTTCATCCCAGGATGTGGCCAAGAAGTTTATGCAGAGACCGCCTCTGGCTTTTGGCCCCAGACGACCTTCTGCCCGAAATAACCATGGTGTTTCCCAGAGCGTATCTCGCGTCGAAGCTGAGCGATATACACAAGAATCTCCTCCCTTGACCACCCCAAAGTGTGAGCCATGAACAAGACAAACCCTTCGCTATCCGTCTCAAGACCATATTTGGTGTAAGGACCCATTTCTTTCATGGCTGGGTCGTCCGACCAGCCGCCAATTGGATTCTGGATTTCTTGGTCAGGCACGCTACTAAAGTTGCAGAAAATGCCTCTCTTACCTTGAAGTCGAACTCTTGGATGTTGACGAAGCCAGCCTTTTCCAAGGCCTTCCTTTGCGTGCCATCCTCAACCACCGTGAAGCTTGATCCTATTTTCTTACTGCCTTCAATGAAGAACTTTCCCCACTGGCCCATGGCAGAATCACTTTCGACGGTATTGTCGTCGCTCTGGATGATGGAGGAAGCCTCGTGGCTCTCAACCCACCCGCCGGGCTTGCAAACTCTAAATGTCTCGGAGCTGAGGGCATCCCAGTCTTTGATGCTGCCAACTAGCCATCTGATGTGGATGTAGTCGGCAAAGTCAGATGCGAAGGTCCAGTCTTGGGTGCAGTCTTCAATCTCGCTGATGTATTTGTTAGACCGCCAAAATGACTCTGAAAATTTATTTTCCTGTAGCAAACACTTACAATCGCAGGTTTGGTGGTACCCAGGAAGGTTGGCTGGGCGAGATGTCTGTCGCGATGATGTCCGCTCCAGGGTACGCATCCGCAAAGTCACTAGAGGCAGCTCGTCAGAGATGCAATTTAATATCGTCTGGCTTACTCAACATACATGGCCCAGATGCCTATTGGATTGAAATAGAGGTTAGCGTTACTTGACCGACGGTCCCCTTTCCATTTAAAAAAGAGAGAATAAAGGAATAGAACTGGGCGAAGACCACTTGCCTGTTCCAGTTCCAATGTCGACAACTTGCTAGTTCAGGAGTCAGCACTGACAGTACCAAACTCATAATTCGAGAAAATAGTTTACTTGGACTTTTTCCTTTTCTAAAGGAGCCAGATGAAGTTTATCTCCGAGCCCAATGGTAAGAATATGATGGCTATGGTTGAGATTAGACAAGTATCATTACAGTGATTCAACCAGTGAGAAACTTACGTAAGGTCCATCAATTGTAGCTGCTGCTCGTCGTTAGATCCCCTTGGAAAAGTTAGCAACCTCTAGTAGGTAAAACATGGATAGAATTGGTGGTCTTTACCAATATTGTGCATTCCCCTGATCGCTGTGGTAGGTTCTGCCATGAATGGTCCTGTACTGGAAAATGCTGGACGTCATAGATGCTGTTGAGGAGGCATTGTCAGACTCAACCGCCGAGTCAACCTCATCATTGCCCGGCTCGTCCGTCTTGGTTTGAAGTTAGTAATCTGCATAGCATTTCGTTGTACCAGACTGAACTCGGCCGGTTTCAGATCGACAAACCTCGGCGACTTCAGCCCAGTGTTGAGGGGGAAGAATTCCCGAGACGGCCGGTGCAGGTGTCTCAGGGTCTGCAGTTGTGGTGGCTGGCTGGGCTGGATCTTGACTCATCGTGGACTAAAGAAGGCTCTGTGAGAATCTGGAATTCAATTGTTTAATAAAGAAGCGCCTTACAGGAATATTTTCAACCCAAATTAGATCAATAGTGGATGTGTGAGAAACTTTAAAAAAGAGAGGGAATTCGTTCTGGAAAAGTGCGGGGCTGACGTGTTGGCTCTCTATTGAACCAAATCATACCACACATGCGTGGATGACTAACCCGACTCAGTCGGGATGCGGCTCGCCTAATTATCCCCTGTACATTTGTTTCTACATTTATCCGTCAGAGTTTTTCAGTTCGTGTTTGTCATTCATTTTAATGCGACAAGGTGAATGCAATCTATTGATTAGGGGGCGAACTAGTCCATCGGCATTGGCAAAAGCTCAAGGCTGTGCTAAATTGTATCAAGATCATGAGGATATCGTATAATGATCAAAATTACGATGACATCGAATACTGTCAAGTCCATTGCCCCAACGGTGACCGATGTATGCAATAATTAGTGGTTGGAATCATCATTGTCACAATAGCTTGATTCTCTGTTATGGAAGCAAAGACAACATAAACCGGAACTATACAAGTAAATATCTATAACTCTATGCTCTCTTTACTCATTCCCGGCTTCCATCGCCCCTCGGCCCCTCATTATTACAAAAATATTGATGCTTCAACTACCTAAGGCGGGGAAACATCAGGGATGAGTTAGCTTTAGCAAGGCTAAAAGGCGATTAGGGGAGTTGGGCTGAAATATTGCGCATCTGTCACTTCGGTACGTAAAGTACGCTTTGTATGGCAACCAATCATTCTTGTCTGTCGATTCCATTAACTTGAATTAGGGTTATTACCCAAGAGCAGCGTCCATACGCCTAAATACGATGGCCATGGAGAAACTGCCAAATAGGGGAAAACGCAACAATGATGGGGCCGAAATTGTGGATGCGCATGGTGAAACAACTCAAGCTGACGTGAGCCGCAATTGAGTTGTCTGAGGCATCGGAGATCTAAACAATCCCATTGGGCATCTTAGTTTATGCTGAAAGACAGTTTAGCGTGGGATTCTTTGCCTGGTGGCTCTGGAACGAGTCCTTACGGTGATCAATGCAGGCAATGTGAGGACCGACCGCAAAGTGAACCAAGGCTTTATATGGATCGCAAAACCAGATGATGTATTGCGTAGCTGCTTTTAGCTATTTCATCCCCAATTGCTTAGCCTCTTCCCAAAACATTTCTTTCGCTATCTATGCTTTTGTTCCCAGTGGCTATACTTGGTATGGCAGATTAAACAACATTGCGACCATTCAAAATCGGGTTTACTACAAGGCCATGTATTTGGAAATGTGTGGGAGGCTGTAACTCACAGTAAGCCTATTCTGATTGATGTTGTCTGTTTTTTCCTATTGAAAAGAGAGGTCGTACCCAAACAGGGAATCAACAACATGTATGGCACACTGACAAGAAATGTTTAAGCTAGCTTCATTGATAATAAATGAATATATTCATAGGGATTTGACTTTTCAAGCAAAAGGGCATTTAATGTTGAGTGTTGTAGAAATCAGCCTTGCTCTTAGGTGCTTGTGACGATGGTTTCCATCACATACGACCATACCCACCAGAGAACTCGGGATCCCGTCCGCTCTCCCATAGATAAGCTGGTGAGGGGCGGATTAGTAGTTGGGTCGGTGACGACCAGCGAATCCCCGCTGTTGTATGTTTTTTGGCTTCTGTGTTTTTTTTTTTTGTGACTCTCACGATGTGGAAGACCCACTCTCATTATAATGGCCGTCCGCTCGCTCCTGGGAAACCGGTTGAGTTCACTTCTTTCTCTTTTAACTCAAAATGATCAAATTAATTTTACGTCACTTTTACTGTTGTTATGTAGGGCGGGGTTATCAAGTTAGAGGCTTAGCACACTTCAAGAAGTGCATGTTCGCACCCATGTTAGACTAACAAATTCATACAAAACTAGACAGACAGAATCATGAACATTTAGATCGTGGATGTATCAGCTAGAGATATTATGTGAGGTTACCGTCTATATTACAGCAAATGCCTCGATTGCGCGGCTGTAATAATCTTCCCCGAGTTCCCTATCAACTTCGCAACCTTGGCCACACTGTCCCTAATATAAGAAAGAGCCACGTCGTACGAGCCCCTCTCATTTGGACTAATGTATTGTTGGAGATTCATGTCCTGGATAGTTTTCAATCTCGCATTAAAGTCCTTGGTTGTGTCGTTGTACAACTGGGACGCCTCTTCCACGAGTACATTCTCAACGATACGGGGGGCAATCTTGGGAACCCCACCCAGAAGATCGCTTATTGTTGCTGTGCTTCCTTTGGGAATTTTGTCGTCAAGAAACTTGTATGTAGCCTCCATAGCGTGCATGTCGAATGAGAGTTGCTGGAGTGCAGCTGCCGCCTCCTTCGAAACGACGCTGGATACAAAAAGAGTCAGGTTCAAGAGATCAAAAAGATGTGGTCTGACATGCTCACCGAACTGGGCGATTGGGACCGGGGCCGATTTTGGACATCTTGTAAACAAGGCGATTTTAAAAAGACGTTAGTCGGTTGTTGTTGAAATAGTATAAACCAAGAATATTAATATGTTGCAATGCAAATATGAAGGGATGTGATGCGAGGGTTGTTTTCATTTTTTAATGGAACACAACTAGGTTTAAATAATTTCTCGAAAACTACAAGTACGCGTACCAAAAATGCTCACGTCGTGGCTTTTTCATTCAGTTGCCACAGCTCGAGTCTAGACTGGTCTCCGTGGCCAGAACTGACCAAGATGAAGCTGCTGCACTTCAGCCAGCCACAATACTCCAAAAATGCAGCTTTGAAGTCGCGGTTAGACATGTCTCACTACGCCGACACACTCGTTCGATGATCCACTTTAAAAGCAATAGTCACCTCGATACTTTTTTTTGGTTTTGGGTGGCTTGCTGAGAGCCAGCTCAGTTCAGCGCTATCTCGGTGGCATGGTCTAGACCTTTTCAATCCGACGCTAACCAAGATGTGGAACTGCGCCAGTGCAGAATAACTGCTACTTTGTGTTGTTTTGTCCCCGTTGCAAAGAAAAAGATGAATCACCATGCAAGCGGGCTGCTTAATGTAGAGAGTAGGTTAAGTGACCGCGCGTGATTCATTGTGGCCTAGAGAATGGTTGAAACTATCTATTTATATGTGAAAAGGCGAGTTACATAACGAAATGCGCTAGTTATGCTGAACGAATACGCATAAAGATGGTATAAAATGAGTAGACCATCCCGCACTTCTCTTGCTACTGTACAAATAATAATCCATTCTCCATGTGGAATTGCCAAAGCGCTGTCAATTTGACATTTGTGGTCTACATTGTCCCAAACCAAGCGAATTAGCATGGGTATTCGTGAAGTTATCCTCTTGTGCATGCATATCCAGCAATTTACGAGACATCTGTACTGATCCTCATAAAATCCTTCACTGGAAATCATTGTTACCATCTCATCCATGTCATTGAGTAAATTCTTTTGGCGACGAATCCTTACAGCTTGCTACAAACTCCTCAATCGCAGAGGCATTGTGATCGCTAGATGCATGGCTGGGGTTGGGCATACGGCCTCTCGACTTTCATGTGAGACAAATAAATCTGGATGCGGAACAGTATTTGAGCGTGAAGCCATGTTTGACCAATCATCGTGGGATATCGCTCGCCGGTCCAAGGCAATTCACCACGTCAGCTGGTGTGGCACTACGCACCAATGTTAGCGCGGTAGTAACCAAGTGGTGGGCTGGGTACGTTTGCCTTCCTGCAGGTTGACTGAACAATTGCAACCATTTGTAAAAATGCTTTGCATATGATGAAACGTAGCTTGGACCGGCGAAAATAAATACTACCTTCTGATCTAGGTAGGTGGCGTGAGCATGAGCTAGACGCTGAGGCTGCTTTGGCAGAGCATGCAAGATGATGAATCAGGCTCTGAATAAATTCACATGGGTGGAGCAGAAATCTCGGCTGAAGCTGCGTGCAGAAAAGGTCATGCGGCAAACATTGACCCCGCATTACGCAACAAGACCAGAAAGGAAAACGTATCTCTCTCTTTTGCCTTGATTACATTTGGGTAGCTCTGAACAAGGAGGCGCTGGAAGCTGAGGCGGGTCTGCACGCTTACAACGGTTAAGAATATCGTCCTCACCAGTCTTTTGAGGAATCTGTGCAGTTTATCTTGGCTTATTTCCCCCCAATGAATCACCCATGAGCAACACTTCTCTGTATTAAAGCAGCAGCCTGTTTAAGGCAATGCACAAGGGGTGGTGTAGCAATCGGTCCAATGTGGTGGGCCGTCTGGGGTTGTTTCCTGGACACCCCATTTTCCAACCTCGGCCACTAGATCTAGCTATAAATTGCGGTATAACATGGCGACTCTTCTTATGCCTTTGAATCTCACTTGTAATCCCTTAGGAGGTGTTGATTTGGTATTGTTGGACTTGTAGACATGAGCCCTGGCCTGGTAAGAAATGTTCATGTTGACTTGTCATTGAAACATGGGCCTTGGAATTGATTACTGACCTAAATTATGGGGCCCATCGAATTTACTTAATTGGTTGCGCAGAAATCCCGTGAATGTTCAGTGAACAATGAAACGGGCTGCAGAGACCCAAACATTTGCTTTGTTTTTCTTTTTGTTTATCACCACGCAGCCGGACAACCGCAGCCTGATCGAAACGCGTGACCAGAAAACCGCGCTCACCGCCCGATTTTGCTTACCTCTGCCTCTTTTCCGTTTCACACATTTGCAATGTCAAGTTCAGCCACTGCTCATGTCTTACCATGGCGCAACGGATCTTTTCTCACGGCGAGTTCAACCTCGACGCCCTTCTCTCCCTGTCTAAAGCCCTCAGAGGCCAGCCATGTGGCTGCGATATATCGCAACAGCCCAAGAATGGGAGCTTAAATTGGGCCATCTTCATCACATTTGATGATGGGATCGAATGGGTCTTTCGCTCCCCAATCAAGGGCAGAGATGCCATCCTTTCCGACGAATCCGCTTCTAAGATGCTAATCAGCGAAGCCGCTACGCTAAAATATCTCAAAGCCTTCACTTCAGTTCCCGTTCCCGACGTCTATTCATTTAGGTAATATGCCGATGTCTGCCTTTGTCATTGGATGCTGACTTCTTTTTAGCGGGTTTTCGGATAACGAGATAGGGGTACCGTATATTCTTATGAGCAAAGCCCGAGGTCGTGCTTTATCTGAATATGATTGGGTCGAAGTCTCTACCCCAGGATATACGTCGTCAACCCCTCTCCTACCTCTCTCCGACCAAGACAGGGAGAAAGTCATGTACCAACTGGGCGATATTTCATCACGTCTATTAGACATTCGCTTCGACAAGATCGGTTCGATTTTTGAATCCTGTGGCCAGTATTCAATCGGCGAGTGCTTGTCTCAGTCACTTCTTTGGCAGTGGAGGGACTCGCTTCAGGCGATAGAACGAGGCCCATTTCATCAAGAGAGTGAGTATCTGAACTCACTCATATCGGCGCTTACATCTCATGCCAAGGAACTTCCGCTCACACCTCATGTATTTTTTGCGCCGATTCCAGACTACTCTGACTATCCAAACTGGAACAGCTATATAAAAGCTATGAGTAGGTGGAATGACTATGTCACTATTGGCGACAAGAGCGAACATAGTAGCAATAGGCTATTCTATTGCATTGCGGGACAGTTCCTCCAGGAGATGGTCCCTCATTTATCCTCAACTCCAAACGGCCACTTTTGTCTTTCTCACCCAGACCTGAATGCCGAAAACATATTTGTCGACGATGACCTTAATGTTACATGCATCATTGATTGGGGCTCTGCTTCATCTGGCCCTATTGCCCAGTTGCTCGCTACTCCCGGGCTCCAAACCAAACCCTTACAGCCTTCTGACCCACTCGTCACTGCATTTAGATCAGGCTTCAACAACATCGACCCAGAACATTGGGAAAAAGCTGAGATGATGTGGCGATTTTGCCGGCTAGTGAGCTTGCTTTCGAAGCAAGACTATGATTTGTTCAGTGAACTGTACGAGCTCGTGTATGGGATGCAACCAGACAGCCCAACAAACATTCCCCGGAAATTCCACGAGCGGGCTTTGGGTGAGCACAACCGACAGCTCCTCGTCATGCTCAGCGAGGACGATTTGTCAGAAGAAGAATTGATGGAAGAAGAAGAAGCTACTTTTAGCTATATAAAGGTCGATAGATGTGATAGAATTGCTGTGGCACGAAAGCTGACGCTAATGTCGGAAATGAGCCATGGGTTTGTTGCAGACAAGAAGCTGTGGAAGTGGATTGAAGCCGCACTCGAGCGGAATGAGGACTAGTCTGGAAGAATATTCTGATGTTGTATTTATTAATGATCCAGGGAATAAAAGTATGATTTTCCATCTCCACACTTGATAGAACCTTGCTTGCGACGAGAGAGAAAACAGGTAGACTCCGTTGGCTTGAGTTGCCGCTTGGACTGGACACATTCCGGCTACATCATGCATATCCTTTCTTATAAAAAAAACCAAGGAACTCAGTCAAACCAATTGACCAACTTGAAAAATGATACTGAGCCTATTGGACCATGTTTGTGCTGCTTTTTGCGCCGATTATGGCCTCTGTTTTTTTTAAAATGAAGAAAACTTAACAACACCAGTACCACCTTTCGATTGTGACCACCTCTCCGGTTTTTCAACCGAAGGCCTAAAACAATAAATAATATCTCATAACCCTAGCAGAATAAATAAACCTAACATTACTATTTTTCAAGTTATTTAGGCTGGTTTATTTTATTTATTTTGTTGAATTGGTGGATGGCCCGCCTCGAGGCGTTGTTAGACTTGACTCATAATTTTATGATCTCATGCCGCCATGACACACATGCGGATGACTAAAATTGCATATCAACGAAGAGTTTGGGGAGCGACCAGACGAAAATAAATAATCTGTAACCTCAACACCAAGCAATGCAACAACAGTTGTCCTATTCATCACGCGAATTATGCTTACTTGATAGTTTACTCCCCTGTTCCTTGTCGTAGGGTCCGAAGCGAAATTAGTGCTGTGCGCCATGTGTTTCTCAATCTGCACGCCAGCGTACGATCTCACGCAGTCATTGGATTGACACCTAAAGCCCTTGTCACTGGGAAAGGACCAGGGGCCTACAGGCACGTGCGTGGTGAGGTCGCCACATGTTTAGGCCCAAAACCTCAGCGTTAGTTAGTTTCATAACATGGGGAATGCTTGATGACATGGCAACAAATGCCGCGAGCGCCATTCCCGTCTGTCTGGTGCTGCTTTCCCCGTTGTTGGGTTCGCACTCTAATCCCGCTCTGTCGTAGTCTTGCATTTTAGACAAACATATTGAGTAGAGCGAGGATCTTCATATTCTCTAGCTAAGAATAGCAAGTTGTAGTGCCGAGCGTGTGCATCCTGGCGTAATCAAGAAATTGAACACGATCTGCGTGTGCGGCTGAAATGGACGCCAAGAGTTTCAGAGTAGCGGCCAGCTGAATGCTTTATTGCCGGCTGTATCCAGCATTCTTCTAGTTAGACTCACGAAATTCATGTCCTTTTCTGTACCTCGTTGAGAGCATGGTCCTTTTCCAACAAAATCCCCGACGACAATGACAAAGGCGCAGCATCCAACACCGTGCCCCCCTCCCATGGAGACGGGGCCAACCCGGATGACGGGCCAGACTTTCACCATAGTTTCGGGATTTTGCATCGTGACTGTTCCGGTATTGTTACTGAACGCCATCTTGGTTGGGATTGCCGCCACATACGCGGAACCTGGATCGCTGAGATCTCTCCGCACCGCCATCCTCGTCAACATTGACGCGGCCCGGTTTGCCACCATCTCATCATGGTCAAGCACACTGGCCTCGATTGTCAGCCCGTTCTTCGTTATCCTCGCAGCTTATCCGTCTTCTCATATCGTATTGGAAAGCGTGCGTAGTGGAGTCTTCACCCGTCTGCCCACTCCCTACCAGCTAGCAACGATGCTCGAAATAAGAACTGGGTCCACATTTGCGTCGCTATGGCGGCTGATAAAATATCACACCTCATACAAAAACACGAAATCAACAATGGGCCGTTCTCTGCAGGTTTTGGTAAATGCGTTATTGCTAGGTCTTGTTTTAAGGTTCGTATCTTGGCGAAGCAGCGACTTCAAGACGAGCCACAGCACTAATTCATTCATCCATCTTACAGCATTCTGGTCTTCATCACAGATACTTGGCTCCATTTAGCAATCACCTCGGAAAACATCTTCCACTACTCGTCTAGTCCTGGGGTAAACCTCAGCTTCTCCCTACTTCCACGCTGTCTACAAAACAACAATTCATACAGCGCGCAGTCTGCTTATTATTCTAAGAACCCGGGCGATATTGCCGCAGCCTGTAGTCTGAACCCCACGGCATCAAACACGTTTCTGTTGGAGAGCCCAATCAATCCCATTCGAGTCATGAACAATGTATCCGCGATCGCTGTGGTCAAAAGCCACACCCAGAACGAGCGGACATATTTGTATCTTGCACCAGCGGATACCTACAACAATTTACGGCAAGATTATACGGCTCGCACATACGGCATGAGCTCGAAATGTTCGCCCCGGAGTAAAATATGCAATCTTGGGGAGGGAATGACTGGCGCGTCGACACCTTTCAATTGCACTGGGAGTCAGTTTGCCGACGAGATTAAGAGATGGATAAACCTGCAGTATTACTCGGATGCGGATCTCTCTTCATCCGACTTTCAACACATTTCTCACGGCTTCTCTAATCCATTCTATTTTATCGGCGCGGTAAATTTGCCCAGCCAGTGGCCCAATCCATCGCAGGACCCTGAAATCATCAAGCAGGTGCACGGCGACTATTCTTTGATGATGAATTGCTCTACGAATGTGTACGATATTACCTATCGTCTCGTCAATGGGTCAGTCGTTGACTTCGACGCCGCCATGAGCAATTCCAGCGTCACCAACGCGCTCCAAAGTTCAATAGGCTACACGCTCGCAGCAGAAAACTTGCTACAACAAGCGTTCAGTTCAGCTGGGTTCAGCAGCAACGCCCAGGGGATGCTGGCCGTGTGGGCGCCCGAGTATGATCGGGCGGCCATGTCCATGAGCACCACAGCGCTGCAAGGTTCTGCTGCAATCGACTCCCAATACCGTCAGGCTGTCATAGTCGCCCGGATTCCGCTGGCCCCGTTCATATGTCTCCTGATTGCCAATATGCTCTTTGCTATTTTCGGGACTGCCCTCGCCATGCTAGCCATTTGGGCTGGTCGGGATTCGGAAACGCAAGAGGTGGTGGAACGAATCACGGCTTTTGGAGTGATTGCAAATTATTTCGAGCGACCGCAGCAATCAAGAGGCCCTGTGGATAAGTCAGAGATGATGTTTGATGAACTGGCTCAAGGTCGTGAGCGAAGAGTGACTGTAGAGCGCGCCGAAGAGGGAGGTTACAAATTCATGATAAGAGGATGATGTCCGATACCCCATTACGATTGTTAGAGGTGAAAATTCATGACCAAGGAAAATATTTTAACCGAAACCTCAATGATAAAATAATACAGTTTCTTTTTGGCATCTCATAAGCAACATCTGGCCTCCCACATCCACAAACTGATGGCTACTTGTTCTATCCTTTTGTCGCAGCCCCCGTGATCTATCCTTTAACCAAATGTGAAAATAAAATGATTTAATGCTTCCATAAACATAATTTACATCTTTTTAAAATCGTTATTCGTTGCGTTCAAAATAATTGAGACTCAGAGCGGCCCAAACGTTCAACAAAGGGAATCTTGTCAAGCCTCACCGTCATCAATACTTCAGGCTACACACCCGGCACAACCCCCGAAGAAAATTGCTAAACCTCCACAGAAAAAGTCCCAAGCACCTGCAGCAAGTGAAGATTTGGTTGAACCTTGAGCTTTATCCTCGGTCTTAAAGTCTCCAAAAGCATCGACCCAGGGATGCTGCAAGAGATCCATTGTCGAGACCCGTTCCTTTGGGTCAATCTTCATTAGCAGACGGAGAAATGAGATGAAGTTGTCTCTCGTCTCGTGGGAAAGACCACTCATGGAAAAACTGGGATCAATGCCCACCAGCCGTTTATTTTGACCTCTGACCAAGCCATCGTCATCGAAGTATTTCTGAATCAACCTCGGATTACCTCTTTCAAGAAGAGACTCCGGGAATGGGCCAAAGAGGCGAACAATTTCGTTGAGGTGCTCCCGCAGTTGGTCGTATTGATCTGGCTTGCCACGATCACGGAACAAGGATACCCCTCGGAAAACTTCCACGATGACGACGCCAAGATTCCACCAGTCTGTAGTCTTGTCCCATGGCGCTTCAATCAAGACCTCGGGGGAGCGAAGAGCGATGGGCTGAATCAAATTGGTCAGGTGAATCTCAGCCCAGCTGGCGACACCCCAGTCTCCCAAAACGACTTCAAAGTTGATAAAGTTGTCGTCCTCGTTAAAATAGTAATTCGTAAAGGGTGATGATTTGATAGGAATGTAACATTTGCTCTTCCTATCCTGGACGGGTACGGTAAGCTCTTTCAAGTACCGCGATTCGATCAAAGATGTGTCCCTGAACTTGACGAAGATGTTGTCAGGCTTGATGTCTGCACAAGGTCAGTAGTTGCATAATTAGTTGTGATAGGAGCGTTTGTAGTATTGACCTACCCGTGTGAATGACCTCGCTGTCGTGAGCATAGTCAAGAGCCATGAGGAGCTGCATGGTGAACTTTCTCATGATGGCGTTTGGAACTAACTTTCCTTTGAAGAACTGGCAGAAATTGTGCAGCGTTGTTCCCATCAGCTCGAAGAGAAGACAGACGTGTCTCCCGTTGGGCCCCTCGTGCTCAAAGTCATCTACGAGGTGGCAGATGTATTTGTATCCAGCATGATTCGGATCTGCCTCGCGCAAATGCTGCAATATTTCCCTCTCAAAAACTGGGTGGTCGGTATAGTAGCACTCCGCGCTGAGAACTTTGAGCGCATAATATTTGCTGCGCAGTAGATCGCTCGACTTTTGCCTGCTTCAAGGTTAGCTGGATGGAGCAATTTTCACTTGGATTGGGTGCACTTACGAAAATGAAAGATCTTCGACAAGCCAAACAGTGGAATATTGGCCAAAGCCAATCTTGCTGACAATCTTGTACTTTTCATTGTAGACTTCCCCGATATAGACGGGATGAAAACCGCCGGGCTGGTAGACATTTCTGCCCTCTTCAATGTCAGAGACGGAATCGTCAGTCATCAACAACTGATAATCATTGCTGCCGACTCGTTGCGACTCGCCAAGATCCACTGATTCGGGAATAGGCGGGCATCTAGAAGCGCTCGGATGCTCGTTGTTCAGAATAGAAGAGATATCTACGAAGGACTTGCCTTCTGGATTGATCTTGTTTGCCGGCATTTTGGTTGAAGCGATAACTTGACGTGGTCTACGAGTTTCGGAGGTTTCAAAGGAAAGTCGGGAAGTCTGACCTCATATATTCTAGCAAACAAGGCACAATGAAAGTTTTTTTTCATTACTCATCTGCCGTTCTATGTGCCTTCCCATTGTTGTGCGACAAAGGCTGTTGGACAAAGAACCGCAGTTGGGTGTCCTGAGAACCGACCAACAAAGGCCAAAAACTCTGAGAACAGCTTGACGCACCCCAGTTCGCAGAGTTTGTTATTAGATTCGTAAGAAAGTCCAAGGTCACTCTTGAATGGAGAACTTCAACTCATTCAAGCTCTCCATAATTTATCTCGTGACTTTGTTCCACACAAAAGGGCGACCCGATAAATTTAATCATGCGAAATACGCGATAGACTCAAGTAAATTTATTGATGCTAGATAATCTAATAAATTAAAAGGCGAGGCTGTATCTTTCAGCTCTCACGAACATAGAAGATGAGTGTAATAAAGTAACAGAGATTCCAAGCCAAAGCAGAATGGTCTCTAAGCAAATACGGCAACCTTATCCTTGCCAGATCCCACCGCCTTGATTCGGTACCCAATTTCCAACGGGCTTCCTTCCGTCACCATAAAGTGGCCGCCATCCTGGGCTTCGCCGTATCGGGACCCGAGGATACTGTAAATGTTGGTGCTGACGAGGGCAAGAGCATCCTTCTCGCCGATCCGGCCACCGCTGTTCTTTTGGACGGTGCCAGCTGCGAAACCGAGATCACGGAGCTCCCAGTCTTCCTTCAGTCCAATTGCCGTCACCACGCCAGCGTCAATGAGAGTATCGATGGTAGTGCCATTGGTCAGCGGTGCACCGGTCAAAACTCGGCGAGTATCCCAGTTGTCACCAATGGACTGCAGGGGGGTAAGAATGACACCCACAGATGCAGCGGCAAGCTCCTTGGCAAGGATGTAAGCCTCAGCACCTCCAATAATGGCCAGCTTGATTCTAGCAGCCGTGCGCCCTGGTGCCTGGGTAGATGCTAGCACGCCTTCGACCTCGGATTTGATCTTCAGAGCAGTGGCAATTCCATCCGCACTGTTAATGGTAAGGGCAAGTACTGACTCGCCATTCAGTACCTTCTTCAAGTATGCTTCCTCAGAGAAAGGGTTTGTGACGGGCTCTTTGGGCGCGGCAGCCGCAATGAGCTTCGAGCGGAGAGTACCGAAGGCAGCTGAGTAGCTGGTATCTCCCCTCACATTCACGTCGAGGGTATAATGCACAGCCAAGTCTGAAGCAAAGACGGCGCCCTTCTCAAGGCTTGTCAATGCTGATGTCACAAAGCCAACGCTGGTACCATGGTGAGTTGCTCCTCCAGAGTAGGTTGGCGCAGAGACGGCTCGGGTCACGCCGTATTTTGACGCAACGTGAAGCTTCTTGGTATCAAGCATCAGACCATCAACGGCACGAGAAAATGTCTTGCTGTTTGCACCATTGTCAGTCGAAGATTCTGCATCAATGGCATTCAATCCGAGAGTGCCAGCAACGCCGGTGAATGCATCAACAAGGTAGCCATTTTTCAGGTTCACCTTCTTGGCATTGGACGAGGCCGCCTTGAACTCTGCCTCGCAGGCGCCAATGCAAATGACCTTGCCCTCAGAAAGGACTACATTGAACGACTTTCCTTGCGTCTCGTACTTGTCTTGGCCAGAGAGAAGGACCTTGGTCACTCCAGTGAAGAGTACATCGCCAACCATGACGGGCTCTTGAACGTCCTCAGCAAGCGACTTGTCAGGTGTGATGGGGGCAGCATTTGGCTTAGACAATTCGACAGGGTCCTCAAACTGGGGAGTACCGTCGATCCAAACCTGGGCAGGGGCAGCTCCAACGCTGAGAGGATCACTGTCCCATACAACAACGTCAGCATCAAATCCAGGCTTGATCTTGCCTAGCCGTTCTCCGAAACCCAGTAGCTCAGCGGAAGCGGAGGTTACAGCGGACAGAGCAGCGTGGTAAGGTAGGCCGTAGTGATATCCTTTGGCGGCCTCAAATAGCACGTGCTGGGCGTTAATAACAGGGTTGTCGCTGACATAAACAGTTGTGAGGTTGTTCTCGTAAAGAATCTTTCCGGCATACTCGGAGCCAATATAAGCCTCAGTCTTGTACCACATGTTGTCGGCGAAGAGGGCAGAGGCGGGCGCGCGACCGCCCCAAGTTCTCTTGAGAATCTGTTCAACTGTTTAGAAAATTACAATAATTGTTGCTTGTGGCATTTCTTACCTCTGGGACGAGATAGGTTTGGTGGGCATGGTGGAAAGCCCGAACGGGGAACTTGAACTCATTCGTGTGGTCGACCATGGCCTCCAAGTCAGGGACCTTGTAGTGTAGTCAGTATAAGAACCTCGGAGATGCAATACACAGGATAAGGAAGGCTTACAGTGTAGCAATGCACATTGATGTGGACCTTACCACGGAGAGCGGCGCCCAATGTCTCCAAAGCAATTGGTTGTGGCAGATACTCATCGAGGGTCTCGACACCAAGATTCTCGGCCTTGGCGCACCAGTCATCCTGCTTTTGGATCAGGTCGCGGGCCTGCTCAAATGCCTGTCGGAAGGCGAAGCTCTCGCCCATACGGCTAAAGGGGAGCTTTCCAACGCCTCCGTGAACGTTCTTCGCATTCTCACCACATGCCATCTTCATGTACCTCCAGTTACGATCCGGGTCAGCAAGAAGGTCCCCAGCGCTGATCTCCTTGCGGCCATCAGGCTTGCCAACGGCGTGCTTGATAACGTAGGCCTCTCCGCCAATGTTGTTGCCGGAACCGGGTAGCACGAGCGACGTCGTCACGCCGCCCGATTTGATGATACGAATCTGCTTGTCGAAGGGGTAGAAGGAGTCGATGGCACGTGCCCACGGCGTGATGTTGTCGGACATTTCATTGCCATCGGAGTTGCCACGAAGAGAAGGCAGCGGGTACACTCCTGTATGGCTGTGCATGTCGATGATACCAGCCGTCAATTGGCGACCGTAGGCATCGTAAACAACGGTGCCGTCGGCCACTGACCCGATCGGGATGTTGGTTTCGACCTTCTTGATAAGGCCATGCTCCAGAAAGACGTCTCCCGAAACCCACTCCCAGCCCTTTCCAGCGCGTGCATCCTCCTCACTGGTGCCCTCAACAGGCTCGCCGACCCAGATGGTGGCATTCTTGATCAGGGTGGGCTTGCCGCCATTGATGTAGCGAGCGTTCTTCTCGCGGCCCAGTCCGATAGGGTCCTGTGGCTTGGCGCGAAGCTTTTTGCACGTCGCCAGGTCCTCATTAAGCTTCTTGATGGACAACTTGGGCGCGGTGGCGGGCCTGACCTGCCTCCACTGGGCATAGGCGATGAAGGCCAGACAGGCGAGGGCGAACAACTTAACGTTTCGCGATCGGCGCCGGCCTCGGAAGTGGCTGGTCCGGGTGAAGGTAGCAGGCGGCGAGACGGCGCTGTACGACGGGAGCCCGGCTTTTTCGTCCATGGCTGCGGTGGCACTGGGACAAAACGAGACAAGGCGTGATGGTAATGAATGAGGTGAGGAGCGGGGGAAGCTCGTGCGGCCGGAGAGGAAGAGATAAGAGCTTCCCGCGATTGTCTCGAAAGCTCGGGTCCCATGACAATTGAGCGCCATGGCAATCGGGACCCGCTATGGCGACGGCCTGCGGCAGGGTTTGGGTGGGGCCTGGTGCAAGTTACCCGCCCAACCTGTGGCTCGCTGAGCACTGAGGCGGCCTATTGCCCCCGCTAAAAGGCCCGTCAGTGCGCCGCTAGGCTCGGGATCCTGGGGAGGGACGGCACGGCACAGTTCGGGTCAGACCCAGGTCAACCCACGCGATGCAATTCACGAGAATGGCCATGGTTTGGCCGAGTTAACGTCAGTGGAAGACAATTACATATTGAAATCAATATGCAGAATAGTTCGTTCCCCCATTTCCCATCCTCTTCTTATCACATCTCGCCCGCGACATGCCCATTCCTGCCTCGGTCCAGATTGAAACACCGACCGTCGCCACATTGCGCCTCACATTGTCTTCTCAATTCCACATCTGAGACCTCAAAACACAGGGCTGATCGGTGGTTGCTATTAACAGACACTTCATCATGGATAAATCGATTGGATATGCAACGCAGCCTCTAGCAACGGACGGCTCGGATATTCCTTAAATGCGGGGAGCTTCCAACCCCGCCTCACCTCACGTCACTTTTGAGCGAAGGTCCAGTCATAGGCTCAACGAGCATCATCTTACTCAGCTCAATATCATCTCTTGTCCATATAGTTCTGCATTTTAATTGAATTCCTTTCAATTCAATTCATTCTCTCAATCCATCTTGGCCCATCTTCCATCGTTAAACACAATTTACCAGTTCAACGCCCCCGAGCCCCACCATCATGTCTTCCGACGCCCCGTATGAGCTCATCTACTGGCCTGGATTCCCCGGGCGAGGAGAGCCCATCCGCCTAGTCTTTGAAGAAGCTGGCATCCCATACACCGACCATGCCCAGAACCCCCAGCAGGTCGTGCCCCAGGTCTTGGGCTACATCGCTGCCGACAACGTCGGCGACGACACCAACCCTCCTGTCTTGGCCCCTCCAATGCTCAAGCATGGCCAACTCGTTCTTCACCAACTGCCCAACATTCTTCTCTATCTAGCACCAAAGCTAGGTCTCGCCCCGAAGGAGGGCGATGGAATTTACTTTCTCAACCAAATTGTCCTCACGCTTTTGGACGGCTTCATGATCGAATTGCATGATACCCATCATCCCATCGCCATCAGCCTGTACTACGAGGACCAGAAACCCGAGGCCAAGAAGCGATCCAAGTACTTTATCGAAGAGCGCATCCCCAAGTATCTTTCTTACGCACAGAGATTGATCAATTCCAAGACAAGCGGCGAAGGACCCTGGTTGTATGGCGGCCAGCTCACTTATGCTGACTTGGTCCTGTTCCAGGTAAGTTTTTCATCGTCCCGGCTCTCTAAGCTCTGTTAACGTCTTTTCTAACAATAAATAATAGTGCATTGACGGAACAAAGTTTTCTTTCCCCAAGTCCATCGAGAAATTGCAAAAGTCTGGCAAGTATGACGGCGTGTTCAAGCTGTACGAGGCTGTCAAGGAACGGCCCAACATTAGCAAGTATCTTCAAAGCGAGCGCCGCTTTGCCTACTCCAACGGAATTTGGCGCCACTATCCCGAGTTGGAAGAGGATGTCAGCCTGTGAGCGTGAACTGCACAGCAAGCGTGGCATGTTGCGGTTGGAGTTGAGTGCGACTTCGCCGCGTCGATATATCACCCGGGCTAGAATGATACAAGGCCGGATAAAAACAGGGAACAATCATTCTTGAGGGTTTAATTCAAAAAAAAAACGCATTTCAGCCTGATGCGCTTTTCCGAGGAGACATGACACAATTGACGTGCTATTATGTTCGGCTTGATTACTTTTCTCGCCCTCTCCTTGGCATTGCTTGGCTGAACACAGCTCTGCTTTCCCCGCCGATTTGATTGGTTTGTTTTTTCTTCTTTTGGACAAAATGTTGGTAGTGAGGGCCAGCTGAAATGCAGGTCTGGCATAAACGCATCCCATTGCCCGAGCGTTCCAAGCCCCTCAGCCGAACAGCGTCTGCGTAGGAAAATCGCCGCGTCTGTCCACGATAATTGAATGTCGGTATCCGCTTGCCTCTCTTTGCCAGCAAGCTGCACTGAGCCTCATCACACTATCCCGTGTTTTGACATCGACCTATGTACATGTCCGGCGACGAAGGTGATTTCACATTAATATTCCATGAATTAAATCACTAAAACCGCTGGTGGGGAGTTCTTTCGGTGACAATATTCACCCAGCCTGACCAATGGATTCGATGTGGTAAGGGCAAGTTCCTTCGGATTATGAGCATGGCGTCTGTCATTAGGACATACCGACACCACATGTCAAACTCGAATTTCAAACCCTCTTCAATTTGATGACTGTGTTACTGAGAGAAATTTCAGGCCAGATATGTGTGTATTACTATCCAGTCACGTGTTTGTGCATCCCCTCAACAAAACAAATGACCAGGCTGCGGCTGCTCTATAAAACTCGCAGCTCCCCGCACCACGATCAATACTCGACCCTCCTCATGAATGTCCGCAGCCACAGCAACCAAAACTGGCCAAAATGTCCTACTCTTCGGTTTCGACTAATATCCCCAGGACTGATGGCCAGCTGAGAAATGGAAACAGAACAGCAAGAGAGATTCCGCTGGCCAATAACTGGCACGGCGGTCCACAAGCACTACAGAGCGGAATATGGAGTCTGACGGGTTCTTGGGCATGGGATGTCACATTAACTCTTGGACCTTTCTTCTTCATCGGTCAGTACCTGATACAGCTCGCGTACCCTTCCATGTGGTCTAACCTGCTTTCTCAGGGCTCGTTGTCATTGCCATATGCATGGACGGCCTACCCACCTCTCCCTTCGGCGACCAAGTTCAAGCCGTATGCTTGCTAAGCCCGACAATATACCCGATTTTATTTGCAGCGGTAGCGAGTCGATTTTACAAGAATATTGCGCGCTGGCGCCTGGAGAAGAGAGACGGCATCAGACTAGCAACGCTCGAGCAGGTATTCGGTAGCCAAAGCCTCGCGGGGGCTGTTGAGCGATTAGTCTTCGTCCGAACACAGATTTTTGTTGGTGTCTTGGTTGTCCTCACTTGGTCGCTATCTCCTCTTGGAGGCCAAAGTGCTGCCAGATTGTTGCACGTTGCACAGGCTGGCAATACAACAGCATCAGGAAATATCTCTTACATTAATCCCAGATACCAAATATCCAGCTTCGAGGGGATGTCATCCCTCGGGCGGGTCAAGGCAACCGTGAATACACTTTACTGTGCTTCGCTGCTCTCCTCCGAGGCTCAGAGACGTTCGCCCAGAGACCTATGGGGTCTCCCCAAGATTCCGCAGTGGCCTGGTGGAGTTGCAGATGGCAAATTTCGCACTGTCGATGCAGATGCACTGTCTAAAGGCAGACATCACTATGCATCATTGTTAGGGACCAAAGTTCGGGGTTTGAACTTTGCTCCCGAGCGCACGCGGTATAATTTCACAGTTGAGACGTCCTATTATGATTTTCAGTGCAATCTTGCCAAAAGTGGAATTCCGATAAACGAGTCATCTGCTTACTTCCCATCCAACCAACATTTCAACATCACCAAGTTTTTCAAGCCAAATGACGCACGTGTTTTCAACACATTTGCTGCATGGATAAACACACCAAATACCACCTCAACAACGACGTCTTTAGACAATGCGCCTAAACCACATATGCTGTATGCAACATTGGACCGAACGTATTCGAATTACTTCAGATATTTTCGATTATTCAATTGCAGTATGCAATGGACAATTCTTGCCACCGAGATGCAATGCGGCCCATCATCTCTGGTGTCGAGCTGTCAGGCAACGCGTCAAAAACGTGTCAACGATACGACCATACCAGACAATGCATCTGGCCCATTAGAGGCTCAAAACTTGCGTTTACTATTACTTACGAGCTGGAGAACTGCCGAAGGGTATTCAGGTTACTACCCCATGTCTCCTACAGACCTATATATTGCTGGGAACGCGTATCCTTTTGATCAAGTCGAAGAGCTGAACTGGGCTAATGTAGCCGTTGACGACTTCTCAAAACGCCTTACCACCGCCTTCAACACGTATTATGACGCCACATTGAGCCCTACAAACCGTACCACGGTCGCGTTTGATAGACCTTACCAAGATCCAGCTGATAGCATACCCTCTGGTAACTATAGTAGCGTCCTTGGAACTGCAATCATGAACCATGATATATACCGTGTGGATAGAAGATGGGCATATACACTATTAGCCGTTACTTGCGTTCTTGAACTGATGGCTCTGGCTGGGATTGCTCTAAAGTACTTCATCCGCGGCCCAGATGTATTGGGATTCACAAGTTCGATGACTAGGGACAATCCCCATATTACCCTGGATCCTTGTGGGTCCGCTCTGGATGGCTCTGATCGAGCCAGGGCCTTGGGGCGACTCCGAGTCCAGCTCGCGGATGTTTATCCCAAAGATGAGTTCGGCTATATTGCGTTCAGAGTAGTTCCGCCTATGGATGACATGTATGAAGAAGCGAGCAATGAAGACCAGGGTTATTGGAGACCGTTGGATATAAGGCGTCAATACATGTGAGAAAGACTGGTGGCATTTTAACTGCTGTTTCTATGATTGATAAGATTTTTAAATTGTCTCGTACCCACTGTTTCGTGGGAATGCGCAGTATTATACGACTCTCGTAGAATCATGATGTTGTAATTCTCTGCGACTACCGCTATTGCACCAAGGCAACTGTGGTGGGGATAGCGTCCTTAGTGGACACCATCAGAAGACATTTGACAGGGCAATGATCACATGCCTTCTATAATTGAGAGTTTAAAAAAAATTACAGGAAAAACGTCTGGACTGGTCAATTTAGGTAAATTCGTGCCTGATCCTGAATAATTGTGCGATCCCATGTGCAGGGTACCATTCTGAGACATGTCACGTGCAATGAGCGGAATCCAGCTGCGGTAAATTGGCTAAACCCAGCGCGACGCGATTGCAAATTGCGACTTCGCTTGTACCTCTGAGCGTCGTGTTCGCGATGAGATCATGCGCCTCTTACATACGACTAGCTTACAACTGGAGTATTTCCACAATACCAATCGGCCCAAGTACGCCATCCTCTCACACACCTGGGGTGAAGAAGAGATTTTGTTTGAAGACTTGGAACGTAGCCGCTTTCGCACCTGGCGGAAGAAGCATGGCTTCTCCAAACTACGTGGCTTCTGCGAAAAGGCCAGGCGGAATGGCTACGACTATGTTTGGGTAGACACATGCTGCATCGATAAGAGCAGCAGCGCCGAGTTGTCTGAGGCCATCAATTCCATGTTTGACTGGTACAACCGAGCGACCGTTTGCTATGTCTACCTCGAGGACGCCACTTTGGGTACACCTCTGGACAATTGTAGATGGTTCACTCGAGGATGGACTCTGCAGGAACTCATTGCGCCTACTGATGTTCTGTTCTTCGACCAAAACTGGACATTTATCGGTGAACGATTTTCTCTAGCCTCCATGCTATTACAAATCACGGGAGTTGATGAAACTGTTCTCAGGCATGGCCACGCTGCGTATCCTGAAAATTGGACAGATCACCAGTCCAGCAACGATTTTGTGCCCTATTGCTTGTCTTGTGGTTGCCGATGGTGGAATTCCCTCCACCACGACGGTCTATCCCAGTACAGCATCGCCCAGCGCATGTCATGGGCTTCGAAGCGGCAGACGACAAGAGAGGAGGATATGGGATATTCCCTATTGGGATTATTTGGGGTCAATATGCCCTTGCTTTACGGAGAGGGACGGAAGGCGTTTGTCCGACTCCAAGAAGAAATCATCAAGAGAAATGAAGACCAGTCCATCCTCGCTCACACGCAAGTTGTGAGAGGAGACATTCTTGCTACCAGCCCGGAATGCTTCAAGTTTGGCAAGATTTATCTGAAATTTGACCTTTTTGAGAATGTTGACCTCCTAAGCGATCATCAAAACAAAATTTACCTTGCAAATGGCGGAGTATGCGCCTCTATTTTAATATGCCCCCTTCGGAATTTTAGACCGCTCGACTCAGAAGAGTACTTCATTGGAATTTTAGACTGTGCAATGGGCGATGACTTGCTTTCTCGACCAGCAATCTTGTTAAAGCCGATATCCGACTCTGATGGCGTCTTTCGAAGATTTTTACCTGGTATTTTGTGCTGTGTCGACAGTCCTGGATGTGGCCGTCTTATCGTGACCGCCGCCGGTGACGAGGATCTTCGTATGTTTTCCTGTTAGACAGGTTTAACAACAGCTAACAGACCTGTAGTTGATTTCGACATTTCCCAAGCTCGTCTGCGTAGGATCACCATTCTCCCGGAATACGATCTTCGCCAGAACCCTGTCTTCCAAGGACTTCCTCTCCGTATTAAACCTTTGATCGAGCGTGACGATACCTACAAATACGTGGTCGAGGATTCGTTTCCAGAACGAACCAATGAGTTTATGCTCAGTGCCAACAGATACAGCCCAAGAGGCATCATCATGTTCAACAAGCCCTGGGCCCCCAGGTTTTGCGTCGTCTGGGAATCAGGAACCTCCCGCCCAGCTGACGACACTAGCCCGGCACCGCAGTTGTGGAAATGGTGCAGGATTTGGCAATTGCGCGATCTGAAACGAACATTCGTATCCGCCCCTGAGGACGAAGCATTCGCTCAGGAGGTTATGAGAGGCGTTCGCATGCGCCAAAGATCGTTTGACTGGCTTTACGATGTTGACCCTGACTCACAAAATTCTGAAGACTCCTTGATTCTGCAAGACGTTGAAAAACCGCGATTGGTTAAGGCGAAAATCACCAGCGTGGAATTCCTTGGGAGGGTGATACTGGAACTCGAGGTTCGATTCGCCAATCCCGAAATATCACAGCACATTCCCTGCTTGACAGAAGATAACTGACGTCAATGCGCGATATTCATTCATTGGGCTTTAATGTAATAACTCGTACAGTACCTTTTTGGGTTTGTCTTTTTTAATGCGTGGATACTTGGCCACGCGCTCGAGTACTTTCTCTACACAATGTTGGCGTGTTGAATGATCATGGTTAAATTCTAATGATAATCATTGTTGGGATTTCGTTTCCATCAAAAATGTCTACGTTTTTTTAATGACATTAAGTACTTGCCCCAAGCTTCTTGTCTTCGATGCCCTAAGGGCTATTAGGGCTTGCAGCCAGCTCTTTCACTTCTTGAAATGCCTTGAGAATGGTTGACGACTGAGCTAAGATATCCTCCTTTGTGTCTTCACCCAATCCTCCCTCAGTCATCGCAAGTGTCAAATCGGGTCCAGCACCCCCACGGAAAGAGAGTTGAGGTCTTGTAGCAGCAACACGTAGTTTCATCCCCTTCAGTGTAGTGTTGAGGGCATCATTTGCCAGACTACCTCCTCCGATGCCATAGCTGATGATGGCAGCTGGCTTGCCCACCCATTCGTTGTATAAATAATCGATGGCGTTTTTGGTGCTTCCTGCGACGCCATAGTTATACTCGGGGACCACGAGGATATAGCCCGCATATTTCGCAATCTCGTTGCTCCAAGCGATACTGTGGGCCTTGGAGAAGGATGCTTTGGAAGGCACCATGGCAGGTATCACTGCTTCGTCGTATATCGGTAGGTTGAAATCGGCAACTTCAACAGGTGATATTTCTACACCCTTTTTGGCGTCGGGGTCGCTTTTGATGATATCTTTCACAACAGCGGCGACTTTTGGGCCGACTCGAGGCGTTCGGGTGCTGAATGTGATGATAGCGAGTTTCTGAATGGTTGCCATTGTGGGTAATTGGTCAAACCGGTGATATATGGGGGTTGTAAGAGCACTTGGGCTAGAAGAATAAAAGATGGGGAGAATCGTATCTTTGTTTACGTGGTTGGAAAGCAAGTTTTTTATCATGCAAGATGAGGGGGTATCTTGGGTATTTATTTCTCGTGTCTACTAGACTGTAGGAGTATGTAACTACCGCGCGTCTGGGAGCTGTCATCACCTAACCATCATTCAAGGGAAACGCGCGCGGCTCTTCGTGATGGTTTCGTTAATGGAGTAAATGCCCCATCTTGATTGGGTTGGTTAATGACTGTGAGTGGCGGCGGAGTTGCGGAGTTGTCACGCACACTTGCGGACTTTCAAATCTCACCTGTGAAATGTCACCGATGCGCCAAGTCTTAGATCGAGCGCGCGGCTATGATTTAAGTTTGTACTAGTCTAGAAAACTGAATGCATGGAGGTGGCGCATGCGTCAATATCCAACTGTCTCCCAGCTTGCTTCGTGTTTTTCACCTCCCCATCGTTAAACCAGCGTCATGGCGAAATAATCTGGCTGGGAGAGAGCCTTTCGACTAACGACTTCATATTAGGACGTCCAAAATAATGGGATCATGTATCAGAAATATACGCCAAGAAAGAAAATACAAGGCCATGATAACCACTGAACCAATATCTTGCAGAGCCAAGCAGTCATCTACTTCCGCACTAATCCTTTACTCAAGTAAACTGCCTTGACTATTATACACGCATGTATCAAGTAGCTTATCGAGCAACTTATTAATTTCAGTTTCGTCCTCTCGTATTCCATTTGTCTGCTGGTTAAGCTCGGAATGACTGGTCACTGGCTCAGTCACATTTTCTTGAATAGAACCCATGTTGTGAAAGTCTCCAAAGACAGGTACTAAGGAAGCTGTTACATCTGTTCCGTCTTCCATCGAAGAACTCATGCTATTTGCCCCGTAGAAAGGCAGATGTGATCCTGTTGACACTTGATAAGTTGAACTGATACCACCGGGAGAGTCAGATGCTGCCGAGAGGGTGTTGATTAGCTCGGCCCCGTGCATTGTGCCAGCCGGGAATGAATTCCATTGCAAATTGGTATTAAAGATCTCATTGGAACTCTGTGTTTGTATCGGAAGTTGCCGTTGCCTCTCCTCGCCTCTTCCTGTGGATGAAGCGATCATGGTGTTCAGCTGAGATGAATTAGATGGAGGGAGGTACCCTGTTGCAATTCCACTGTCTGCAGTAGAATCTGCCAAGGTTGCTTGCACAGGCGATTCTCTATTGTTGCATTGGTTCGATATCTTGAAGCCGCGGTCGGCTGTCGTGTTGGATGCCCGGCGGACGCAAAATGTCTCAAACATAGACTCCATGGCTCTTTGTACTACTGTGCGCACTGTTTCTTCGCCGATATTGGGTCTTAGAATAAGACCAGAATTTTCTATCTCCTGTAGAAAGATTGTAACTCCTTCGTGTTGACTGAATTCCCTTACTTGGCAAAAGTCTTGCGATTGTGAAGTGTCAACGTAAATAGAAATCGGTCGATCATGATCGGGGAACAAAATATCCCATACTCTATACCACTGGTCTTCAACAGAGCCTTGAGATCTGCGAGATAATTGAAACTTCTGTGATTGTGGTATGCCGTCAAGTTTAGCTGATTTACCTCTCTTGCAATGATCATCCAACACGTGCTTGTCGTAGACCTTCTCGTTTGAGAATATAACGTAACACCTGTGACAATAAAATTCCGGAGTGTGTCGTCTTGCCAAATGTTGCTTCAAGTGTCCAATAGTATCATGTTTCTTTAGAAAGCACTCCCAATGTTTTTCTGAATCTCGCTTCCAGAACGGGCACGCGAGGAATTTTACTCGAGTACGGTCGCCTGAATCTGTAGCCTTCCGACGTTTAGAACCAGGCTCATCTCCATCTCCTCCATTATCATCATTGTTTTTACGTTTGCGATTTTGAGTTTGAGATGATTTCGAACTCTCCGGAGTAGCTAAGGCGTGTCCTAAATTACTCTGGTTTGTCTGTTGGTTTCTTGATTCGTTTTGATCAGAGCCATAATTATCCCTGGTTTTCTGTTGACAGAGTATTACGAGGCGACGGAAAACTCTTTCAAACAGAAAAAATGCGAAGTTGATGTTATTTGAGCCTTCAGCTTTCCTCGACGCACTAGAGATTGAAAGTAGGTCATGATCCAAATCCCCGCTTGTCGGCGACGTGGATATTACCTTTAATATATTACTGACATCTATTTGAAAATTAGTCATAGGCATAAAAGACTAGCCCAAAAGGTTTTCATACCATCATCTTCAATCAAGGTATCTTCAAGTTGGCAAATAATGTGGCGACCATTCGATAGTACAGATTCGTCAAAATTAAAATCTAAATAACTGATTCGGTCCTTATAGGTGTGTTTGGTACAGGGGGGTGACCGTCCATCACTCTGAACTTTGTGCCAGTAGAAAATATTGTCAACAAGACTAAAAAGCTCCACCCTGGGTTTAGGGAACTTAGAATCATCCAGAATTGAAGACTGGAGGATCGAACCCAAATCAACCCGACGGAGAAGAGTGCTAAATGTAAACTCAAATCCCATACATGGGTCTGGTCTACGGCTTGTAGGATAACCATGAACAAACACAGGACTTTGGCCATTTTCAAATAGCAATTTCCACTGTTCCTCGAATGTTCGTCCTTCGTCGATAGGAACTTCCACAGGCCATAAATCAAATGAGACACATTCAGTTCTTGATACAGCATCGTTATTGGCTTTGGTCGAAAATTGCGGTAATTGAGATGCGAAAGCATTTTCCAACGATCTGACAAGATCTCGAGAGTTTGAATGTCTTTTCACAACCGATGGTCTGATGTGTAAGAAAGCCCCATTTTGAGGAGAGCAGAGCGCACAAACTAGCCACGCCAGGAGCTCACCACATTCTGAAATAGCGAAAGATGTGCCGTTGACTGCAATTAGGATATGACTTGAACAAAGTATAGCGACTATACTGATCTTTTCAGGCATAGAAGATTTGGAGATGAGGGTCGAATCGAATACTACTTGGATGGGAAATTTGAGTCAGCAAATAATAGACTATGTGTGTCACAATACTTCGCAAACTTACCCCGATCCCGACGCGTACCAACATGAATTGAACTTTGCAGAACAGAGAGTATATCAAGTCCATACGTAGGCCATGTATGCTTGATATATTCTTCCACTGAGGTGACTTGTGCGTCTCTATCAAGACATGTAACAACCATCTTGTCCCCAATACGATAGCGTAGTTTTGCTTCCAAGGGGATGGGCAATCTAAAGTTCGCTCGATTTGTAGGTGGTGTTCGAAATTTGCTGAGTCTTCCGGTTGGAAATTCCCGTAAAATCTTTCGGCGGACATCGTTGACCATGATGCAAGGAAACTCAGTACCCATGCAAAATGCAAATTCTCTCTGCAGAGTAGAAATGAGCCATTCATATGCAGGACTGTTCTCGATGAGTTTTTGGTAAGAATCTAACCCAATCTCTGACGTGATGTTGCTGTCCTCATCATACTTCTCCACTACACCTTGAAATAGATCATCTGGTCCCAGATCTACCTGCTTTGATTTTTCCGATGTATCCCACATATTTATTTTTTCGAGAAGAGACATACTTTCTGGATCTCCCTTAGAAGTTACTACCGCATGATCTTCATTATTGCGCAGAAATAGGTCTTTTAGTTGCTCCAGGACATCCCTGCAAATTACCGTCAGCATGACGACACTTCCCTCCATTTTCTTTTAAAAGCTTACTCGTGATTCCGATGGATGAAGAACATTATGTCGCGACTTGCTTGAGAGGAGCCATCATGGCCAAGTTTGATAGCAAAGGCTTTGATAAGTTCAGATATGTTGTTTGATACCTCCTGCCAGTGGTCGAGATCGACTTGCTTCTCAATTTTACTAAAGATATTTTGGCAAAGTTGCTGTATATAAGCTCGAGCATGGACCGGTGATATGCTCGTCGCTGCGGAGTATGTCGTCTTCATGTCTCCGTTTTCAGATTTCCCTTGCTCTGATAGGCTCTGCTCTCCAGACACATTTCTCAAAACGCTATTTTGTGGCAAATCCGACTGATGTCTTGGATTCGGGCCTGAGGCGTATCCTGAATCCGTGAATTTCGCATCGTCTTCCATCAAATTAGGCTGCTGAAATTCTGTGATAGGTAATGAAATGTGATCTGCACTTCGTTGTTCGTTGGGTAGAGTCGGTCGAGAAATCTCATCGTCAGCGACTGATGTGTGACCCTGAAAGATGGGCGCGACGAGCCTTTCTTGATTCTGGCTCATGAGCGAGTCACTTGGCTGAGGTAGATCCCAGCCAATATCTTCGAGAGGATTTTTAGAAACAGGATCCGGGATGGACAGTAAGTGTGGGTCGGGCAGGGGGTGACGGGCGTTATGGCGGTTCATGAATGACTCGAGAGACACGAGCTTATCGAGTTGACCGCTGAGAACCTTTGAGTCGCCACCGAGGTAGTGGAGGAGAAACTGGGTGGCCTGAAGATCCTCGGTAAAATCTGCGCACTGGAAAAAGGCACTGGCGGTTGGCGAAGGGTCCGTGAAGAAGAAGTTCGGGGGGTGGTTAAGCTCAATGCCGATGCCACCAAGCTTGTTGGGGCCATCCTCGTTGTTCTGTAGGAATATTCTCCTGATGTGTGAGAATGGGTACTCAATCTTGTATATACCTTGCTCGTCATTCATACAATAGGTCATTGTGCACTTGGCCGGTGAGTAAAAGATGAGTAGATCCATTGCGCTTTGGGAAACACGAATCCATCTTCCAATATTTAAAGATCGACAAGTAAGATGATGAATTACTGGGAACGTATTGATCAGTATTAGAAAGTGGGTTGCGAAAAGCTGATAGCAAGAATTGGTTTCAACTCACAGACGCTGCCCTGGCCATCGTCACGGAGCATATTACCATGCCCAAAAGGGATAAGTCCAGGACGGCCAAGGTAGCTTCCGCCGATTCTCTTACCGGAGTCTATTGGCTGCATGGCTGGGAAGGCTTGCGTAGCCACAGGAATTGCGTCAGTCTCTTCGCCGACCTCAAGGGCTTTCTTGGGAATAACTTGTGGCTCTTCCACATTTTCCTCTGAAAGAGCAACTGCGGACTGGTTCTTTCGAATGTTCCATTTTCGCAGCTGATGGGCAAGTTGTCTTTTGCTACAGGTAAAGAAATAGTAAGCATCAGAATTTCGGCCGTTAACAATAGAATAGAGAGGATACCTTGCTGTGAAATTATGCATTTCCCGCAGTCTAGCCAGAACATCATCTAGGGTACGCTCTTGAGATGTATACAGCTCTAATATGGTACTCTTGTGTCTTAGCCAGTCTGCTTCTGGGATTCGTCGTGAAACCTTTGATCCCTCTGCGTGAGTCAGCTATTGTCTAGTTTTTACAGCGGCCGGGCTTTTTGTCGCGGCTTTAATTAAAACTGAAAGAGCAGATTGAAATATTTCGACTATCCATCCATGTGCTGGACGACTTACTGTTAACGTGGATAAGAGGGCGGTCCGCATGAAGACAGGCGCTTGTCCGATGGCCACGAATACAGGCCTCGCAAGCGTATTTCTCTCCTTCGATTAGCATGATGTTGGCGGCCAATTAGAAGGGCGCATAGGATAGTAATTAGGGTAACATTCGGGATGCAAAGCCAGTGTTGATCACGCGTGAGTTGTGGTAGTAGTAAAAAGATGAAGATAATTAGGGTGGATGGCCAAGCACACCAAGCTATTATCACGGGACCGTTTCGCGGCGGAGTCAAAATACCGATGCCAGAAAGTTTTATGAATAAGCTATGATGTACAGCCTTGAGGATTAGGACTTTTTGCCGATTGCCATGATCGTTGAGGGGAAATCATTCCAAGGCTACGCAAGCGCCTGCCACGGTGCGGCTGTGTGTTGGAGGTCAGCACAAATGTGGTCTTCTGTTTTATTGGCTGGCACCGACCGGGGCTGAGCATCAACTGCAGCCTATTGCCGCGCGGCATGACTAATGATTTGGATAAATGCGCACAGAAAGCACAAAATTATTCACATCTGTCGTGAGGCATTGGCATGATCTGGTCCTTGGTCCGTAGTCAAAAGTGAATCAGCATACAGTCCATATCAGCATCGAAGCGACAGGTCTTAGATCAAGGGCGGGCCTAAAGCACTCATATCTTCCATTAGGCAGCTAATTGAATATGGAAATGGTACATACATTATCTGTCTACCACCCTCATGGCTTCTCTAATATTTTGTACGTCCATGTCGCAGGTTAACAATGTCCTTCTTCTCCCAGAAATGCACGCCCAACCTTCCAGTCGTCACGTTCAATAAATAGGCTTGGCTTAAAATGGGTTACGCGGGAGCCTATTGTCTCGCATCATTGATTCCATAAGCCATGGCACTGTGACTTCGACCAAACTTGTGTACGTTGGCCGCTGGTTTAGGTCCCACAACGGGGGTGGCCGTGGATTTTACCACTAATTACAAGCATATTTTCTAGCACTCGCTTGTCGAAATCTTGCATATGCATACATTTCACCGGAAGGTTTTGCAATGGGAACCAAGATAATTTAACCAAATCTTCATTTCAAAAGGCCTCACTGACAGGCCAATAAAATCTCGTCTATGTGCGCCAATCCATCTATGTGACTATTTCAATGATAAGAGGAGCGGTCAAAAGCTAGTCTAACACAAAACCAAACAATGCAGCTTCAAGCGCTGGTCTGCACAATTCCAACAAGCCCCCTTTCCGCTCAGCAACCCTGCATCTTCTCTAAGAGTGGGTGCCGGTACCAATGCAGTAAGGAATGGGGTACTCCGTGCTGTTGCAGAGACGGATGACACCCTTGACCCACTCAAGGTCGCCGTAGCTCTGGCTGGTGTAGGTATCAGAAGAGAAGGTGGAGTTGTCGGGGCTGTCAGTGCAGCCGGAGAGAACATTGCCCTGCACACGGCGGACGTAGGGCTGGCTGACAATGACGCCGTACTGGCCATCAGGGACAGCGAAGGACTGAGTCTGAGTGGTGGTGGTGGTCCAGGTGTTGCTATAGGTGAGGGACAGCGAGGCAGAGAGGAGGTCCTTGACGATGGTAAGACTCTGGGACATGCCGACAGAGACGGAGTTGGCAATGGAGTATCCAGCGGACACAGAAACAGTGCCAGCGCCGCCCAGGCTGCTAACAACGGGGGAGATGGCAACGTCCCAGTTGAGGAACTCCTCGTCAGAGGTGACCTGGATCTCAGTGCTCTCCTCGCAGCCACGGCGGGCAAGCTTGACGGCGTCGGTGTTGTCAACGCCAAAGGTAGAAGGAGCAGCGGCACGAGACTCGAGGCGGTCAAACTCAGCGGCCTTCATGACCTCGCTGGTGCCATCATGCTTGAGGACGATGACATCGTCGGCAGCAAGAATGTTGGGGGAGGGAGCAGCTGCGGCAGTGGAGACAAGGCCGAGAACGGCAGCGACGGTGGGCAGCAACATGATGGATGGATTAAAAGATGGTTGCAAACTCAAAAGCTCTAAAAGAGTGACTTGTCAAAGGAGTGACTGTTGGCAGAATTAAGAAATGATTGTGATGAGCCTGTTTGTTGGATTGATAGTGCACACTTGGACTGGGGATGGCTTCGAGCTTTTAAGGAAAGTCGCCATATAGCAACACTTTACGAATCGCCCTTTTCCATCTTTTCCATTTTCCTTCCTTGCCGTCCCAGGGACCCTTACCAACTCACCAACCCGGCATGAGGTGTAGTTGTTTTAGGACGCCAAAAATGGATACGGGAATGGAAAGCCCTCATTGGTGGATGAACTCCGAGATCTTGGCAGAGGGTCCAGGCCGGACCCGCCGATGTAACAAGGGGAAGCCCGCAGGACCCTCCTCAACCAGATATAGAGCACACTCGAATTTCCCGATTCTGACGTAACAGCAATTCTGGAGATGGCCATGTGAGTGTATTTTCGTCCCGTGTAGGGGGACGACGAAAGTAAAGTTTAGCAAAGTTTGGGTTGGCGAAACCCCCCGCAAGTGCCGGGCTCACCGATTGATGAGAGGAGCGTCCAAGCACACCTCGCTTGTACGCGGACTCGCACAAAGCTGTCAACCTGAATCTCTAGCATCCCCGATTTTCCGCATGCAAACCGGAAGTTTAAATCTAGCGATCACACGACAATGTGGCGGGCATTCGTCATCGGACTATCGCGATCCGACCAGGCCGGGGGGAGGGGGGAGGAAGGTTCATGGCGATTGCCAGTCCCGGTGAACAATACGATCCCCGAGCGTCACATCACTTCCCAATCGAAGGGGTCGCATTGATTAGAGGGCTGAACCACCCACACCCGCTGCAAGGTGCAAGGGACGAAACCCGGGTTCGCAGGGTATCTCCACAGCCTTATTTCGCCGCTAAGAGGTCGGTGACCGTCTTGAGATGACACACGGACCCCACAACTTACAACACCAGACCATGTCAGCCCGTTGGGCGTGTTGGCCCAAGGGTCTGTTTCACCTTCGTCTGCGCAGCTCATGCGAGTCGGAATGGACGAGAAAAAGGAGCATGGATACAGCCCGGAAGCCAAGAGCAGACGGACAAAGATTCCATCCCATCGCCTGATATATAACATCCACGATAATAGCTCAAGTCTTCACGACAAACTCCCGGGCTTATATACAGCATCCAGACATCCACTCTTTACCAAAATCATCTGCAACAGCAAGCAGCATTACACTCTTTTTTTACCTTTGCATTTTTAGACATCATCCACTCTTTTACACTCTGACACAATGCTCGTCTCCGTCACCAAGGTCGTTTCCGCCGCCTTCCTCTTCTTCTCCCTGGCGTGAGTCTTCTCCCCTTGATCACCTACTTTCACATTGTCTTACACTCAGATAGTGCTGCCGATCTCCACGACAGCTGCACCTGCCACAATGGCGACAGCTACAACTGGCGCATAACCACCAAGGCTTGCACCGTCTACAACGATGCCGGCTACGAGGTATGTCTTCTATTTTCCCCTTTCAGAAATAGCCCACGTGCATGCTGACTTGTATTGAATAGTGGGGCGGTGCTACCTACAACACTGAGTCTGGTCGAGTAAGTGATTCCAAAAACACCAAAAGAAGTCTCGGCCGCTAACAGCCATTGCAGTGCACCCAGAACTCCAGCACCGATCAGCTTGCTGGTGATCAGTGGGAGGAGGCTTGCAAGCAGATTGCCAAGTCTGGATTCGACTGCGCCGATGGCTTCGGAACATGCTATGCTGACCCTGACGAGGTCAAGGGCTCGTGCTAAGCGACTGGGATTTTGTTTTACAATAGACGGGGTTTGACATGCTTGGATTATTTAGACCACGAATAGACAAATAATACCGCTGCCTGGTGCTGAACAAAGACCTGTCCGCCTCTTGAGCTTTTCTCCTTTTTCTTTGGAGTACAGTAAGGCCGCACTTTTGTACCTGTAAAGATGTTGCCCAGTCATGTAGCAGTAGCTTGAAAGTGCTACATGGAATCATACCAAGTCTGCATAGTTATTGTAATTGGTGTATGAGTCTCAATAGTGCAGCCTTGTCGCAGAATGAAGGAGGATAAAGGGAAATGCCAATTGATCTGGTTAGAGATGTTCGACGTATTACTGCTTGTCATTAATAAACCTTTCAAGGCCAATCTAAAACTATCATACTGAATGTTATTCATATTTGGCCAAAAAAAAAAGGCCTACATCTCTTAGGAGATATGAAAGCAAACATGTTGGGCAGCTCACGCTTGGGCCGTTTCCATCCAGATAACGTCTCACCCTACACTTCGCCCATTTCCTTAGCTGGCATTCACCTTTCAGCCTGTCCTTGAATAATGTATCAGTTCACTTTTTATAGATTTTTGCAAATATTGGATCTTAATTATAGTTTATTGGATAAGATTGATGGTTGGTTTTCGGACTCGGACTGAACGTCATGAATTTGGGGCCGATGTGTTTGCTGCAACGGACACAATGAACCGAGGCACCCTCGTTGAGCCCAGCACTGAACTATAGAGATGACATCTAGACGTAAAATTATGTTCAATGACACCAAGAATAATAATTGACATCGCCGTACTGTTTCGATCCGAATTATAAACTAGTTGGCCAATTGAGATTCTCGGCATTCGGTAAGATGAGGGTGAGATGGTTGTTGTCCAGCCCCACGACGCCACAGGGAATGGCGCGCTCATACCCCACCATCCACATGTGGCACAGAGCCTAAGCCAGTTTGATCGTGTTTCAGGTCGTGTCGTGGAACCTGATGTAGTCGTGATGACAACAAATTGGTTTTTTTTTGCTTCGCGTTCAGAAGAATGTATAAAGGCAGTTAGTGGGCGCCAGGCATAGCACACCTACGCATTAATTAGCCAAGTGTTTGCCTTTCCTTGGGCCCTGTCTCATTGACGCGACGCGAATATTTCTTCTTCCTGTTCTTTCTTCTACTTGAAATCACCCAAGCATGGCGTCTGACTCCGGATCTGTCTTGAAGCAGGGCATGGCCGAAGCTCTCTGCCAGATCGCGACGTCGATTTCCCGCACCATATTCCAGGAGCTTCCGAAGCCACCGCCCGCTGGTATTTTGTTGAAGGGGTTGGCGAAGTCCAGATACCGCTGAACGAGGCACAAGCGGGCCAGTTGGTTGCAATGGCTCACCGAGTGCACCATTATGAAGGGATAATGTGGGAGTTGAACCCTTCGCAGTTTTCATTTCCGAACCCAGCTTGGACCGGGTATATGCAGGACGTATGCGCCACTGCAGCCCGCGACCTGGGCCTTGATGAGCCCATCAAAGTTGAAATTGACAAGATGCTTCTCTATCAGAAGAAGGCTTCTTTTGATGCCCGTAACGAGTATGTAGTCCCCGCGGGTGCATTGCGCTCGCTTCTGACTTTGGAAATATAGACATGAGAAAACCCAAAGCACATTTGACACACTCATTGTTAGCTTGCCATCAAACCAAAATGATAGTGCATTGTACATAGAGGAGGGCAACGAGGATGAGCTTTTCCGTACTGGGACAACAAAACAGTCATTTTCCTGCTGGCACTCGACTGATTCGCACAAAATGTCCACTTCCGTGGCGGGCCACCACTGGATCCTTGTATACAAGATCGTCCCGGATTCAGTCCAGCTTTGTTCACCAACAACTTTACTGCAGAGCCGAATCCACCCTCTACGGAATTGTCTAACACAGTGGCTCGCTGATGATAGAACATCCTGCCAACACAAATGCCTTATTCATGTGCTCGAGTCTGATTGCTCCGAGGCTAACTTGTCACTTGAGAGCTTAACGCCGTCTGAATTGATCAGAGTTGAATCTCTGAAGAAAATGTCTGACGAACTCCCTATCGACGTGTTCCTTGCCTCGTTGGAAGAGTCGGCGACAGGGACCTGCATGCGTGACAGCGATAGGGACAGACGCGGCAGGGGACGTCGCGACAGGGGACGTCGCGACAGCAGCGATGGATATTCTGAGGTTGATGACGACTTCCACGAGCTTTGTGACATTCTCGAAACAACCCACACAATAAAAACGCTTGTAGATTTGGGAGGCAAAAAGGTATCCGAAGGCCTTCAATATTATCCGGCTTATGTCATTGAAGACGGTTGTTTCGAATGTGAACCCGACAGGGAAGATTATCATCACTCCAAGCCTGGCTCGGTTAGTTAAATTGTCCTTTAGGCCCACATTCTGCTTGGATACTTGACGAGAACAAGGAATGGTTACTAACGACCCCTGGCATTTATTTTTAGAGAGCAACGGCAATACATTGGTTTCAACGGACGGTAAAATTTCCCTAGTCTCGCTTGAACGTTTCGCTGACGTCACTCGACTGATGATAATAGGCTATCGCTATCGTACCCTATCATTCCATCATCCCATTCTTTCTTGGTGAGCGCAATCAGAATTCAAGCCAGCATAGCCTTCATTCGCAGCTCGGCCATCTTTCCCCTTTCTTTGTGCATCCAAAGGGCCGTGACCTTTGGAGCCCAGCGCTCGTGGATTTTTGTACACATGTATGGAATGAGACAAATAGCGAGCCTCATGACGATCAAACACAAGGCATGAACATGGAATCAACTCATACTAGCCATGGTTTAAAAAGCATCCCGAGGAATGGGCTGTATGCCTTTCTTCAAGAGGCCATAAAGCATCATTATGAATTTCTCCCCCCAACATTCTTCTCCTTGGTGAGAAAATGGTTGCATAAAGACGGCGGTGATGCCACTGAACGGTTCAAATCTATTGAAGAGGGGTATGCCCACTTATTCAATCCCCTAGTTGCACGAAGCTGATGTTGCTAGGATATCCGGTGCTCTTCTTGAGTATCCTTTTTCCGACCAGGTCAAGGCGATTACTAACCTGGTGCCCTTGCCGCAACCCATTTCGACTACTGGCCAGGTCTCAAACCCGATATATATCATTCATTGGGTTCAGCTATGGCTTCAAGATTATCTAAATCATGGGTTTGCAGCCCTTGAGCTTACAGCCCTTGACATCGAAGATGGATCAGCCTTGGTTGACATCACTCTCTATTGCAATGACCCTCTCGCGATCCTTTTGAAAATGTACGCTTTTCTTTATCTGAACTCATGATAGATAAGTTGCTAAATGTGTATTTAGCGTGAATGCCAAAATAGTTGGAGCCAAGAGTCGAGGTCTCGTGCCATTTTGGATCGGACTTTTGACCCGACTACAAGAGAGATGCGCCAAAGGTGAACTGCCAATAGAACAATCAAAGCGTACTTTCGGCATAGTTTTGGATCAATTAACCTCCTCTACTGACTTTTCGCAAATGAGAAGCGAGAGTGAGGAGGACGCGGACTCGGCATCATCACAATCGCACGAGCCCGATCTTGCCATAGTCATTCATCCTGACTCATTGTCAAAATTGTTCGACGCCATGATTAAAATGGAAAACGAAACAAACAATCTCACCGCCCCGTTTGTTTCGAAACTTATTCAAGAAAGCCCGCAGCTCCCGTCTGATGAGCTCCAAGACTTGTGGGTCCCATTCTTGCAGTCTCTCATTCCTACCCTCATCTCCAACGAAATACCTCTTGATACGGATCTCTACAAACAGCTATTCTATGCCATACTTTATGAACATGGCGATAGATTTGTAGAAGATGAGCCTCCGGGTGCTGGGAGCATGTCCATGGGCCCCGTCCCCTGTTACTGCGAGTTCTGCCATGAGTTGAATTACTTTCTCTCAAACCCCGGGCAAGATGAATACCGTATACGTGCCGATCGCGCAGATCGCTTACACATTCACAAAATGATCGGGTTCGCACGCATTAACTGTACCCACGAGACACAGCGTTCCAGTGAGCCTCAGACTCTTGTGGTGAAGAAGGGGACTGCGACCAAAGAGCTGAGGGAGGAGTGGGAAGACTGGGACTCACGATACGTAGAGGCATTCGAGCTTCTCGATAGGTTTGAGCGCCGTCACCTTGTGTCGCTTGTGGGCTCAGACTATTTGCGAATATTGAACATCGCACGGGCCTCGATCAATGGACCGCCGACAGGACAACCTCGTCCAAAGTTGCTACCAAGCCGTTCACAATCTGGCAAAGCAAAGGGGTCAGGGAATAAGCGGATACGCACTGGATAAACCATGATAGTCTGTGCAATGATTGGAAAGAATACAGATTCTGATTATGAGCCAGTAACATCATGTGAACTTGGAAACTGATGTCTCATTGAACGTCATTTAATAAGATATAAACAGTGCCGATGGAATCGGCTCCCTTAATGGGATAATATTTTCTGGGTCACCGTAACATACGCTCTAAGCTAATAACCTTAGAATTAATGGTTGCATCGCTCGTCACAGAGCTCATGGTATCCCTTGTTTGGCATGTGTTAGTTCCGACCTTCAACGTAATGCTTACTATGGGCGGATTACATACGAGGAGTTTGCCAGGACGGCCAGCGCAGTCACTTGACAGCGGGAACCGTCGCTGAATTGACCAGAGCAAGGAATCAGGGCCGCGGTTGAAGACGGTTGGGACCTTTGGTGTCTTATCCCGGAAGAGCATGAGTTCATCTATAGCCACAGATGGTCAGTATTGAGTTTTTGGTCGAGTGCACCATCAGATACTCACCTTCGAACAGAGTGACGACTTCGGCAATTGTGGAACCTCTCATGCCGAAACCAATACCAGTAACGTCCCATTTATAACCCTTAAGATATTTGGCAAAATCCTGCTGAGGCCACTCGGGTCCAGCCCAGACAACTAACCATTGAGTCAGTACTTTCTACAGGCGAATATCGTAATTGATGGTCCCCATGGAGACGTAGACACTTACTGCGGAGGTTGTAGCCGGCGGCAAGCGTGGCGTTGACGTCCTTCTTCAGAGCCGCATCGACCTTGGCTGGGTCCCAACCCTCTTGAATAACGAAAGGGTGGTAAGGTGGCAGGCCGCTTCAGCATGAGAGTAAGCATCCATGATTCCAAAATGTATGACGGTAAGTGACTGACGTATAGAAGACATTGAGTTCACCGCAGCCGGGAAGCTTAGGACCCTTGTCTTTGGTTGGAGAAGCTGTCACGGCAGACACGGCCACGGCCGCGAGGCACAGAAGTTTTGACACGGACAGCATTTCTGATGTCTGTGAGTTAACTCGACACAGAGTATATGAATGGCGTGAATTGGTTGGGGCTTTTCTTCAAATCCGGGTACCTGGGCTCGTCAAGTATCTATAGTCCGTACCTGTTGGGCCAACTGCGGTGGCTTTCTGTATGGCTTAGTCTAGCGTCGAGATCGGGGCTTCAGCTGATGCCCTAGCGTGCAGGTTGGACAGTTTGCCAAGATTGGCCAGCGATGGGTCTAGTAGGGGCCCGTTGCTCCCCATCTCTGGCATCTTGCGGTCAAATTCCGCATGTTTTATGTCTACCAATCATGAGCAGCACCTTCACGGGCTGCTTGAGGGATTTCCTCCCGGGAGCGCTAAAAGAAGCTATTCAATTCCACACCGACCTCTCGACAGGGACCTGGGCTAGCAGGATCCAAGCGACTGGATTCTTGGCATTCGACGGTAGCTGCGGGTTGGCAATAGCCGCACGAACTAGTGATCAACTTAATCCATCAACCTAAATCGCTTAAATCGTGCCTTTTTACCTGAGTTTCCATGCATCAGCGCGCCTGCCGCCAACAACAACCGATCACATCGCTTAGGGGGAGCGCCTGGGGCAGAAGCATGATGGCAACCTCACTTCAGGCGAATGAACTTCTCATTTCAATCGCAAAGCTGTCTTGAAAATATGCTAAGGGTTGACCCATTGTGGATGGAGTCTCACGCTCGATTAGATATTTGATGGAAGGGCCAGATGAATCCTTAGGCTAGAAGATCTATGGAGGGGCATATTTATTAGCCAGGAGAGTCAGAAATACTCGGACACAGGCCCCCAAAGCCTTGTCTAACACACTTGCAAGTTACAACTGGTTCCATTGTATGATGTCATATTTTAAGTGGTTAATTGGCGGAAATCTTTCCCGCCTACCAGGTTACTGGTGCCACTTCCTAACTCCATGAAGTCAAACTGCCACACTCTAAAGACGATTGGACCATTTTTCGCGGCTTGACGAAGTGATGATTCTACTCTGCCATAGCCTCTTGATTTGTCTTGGTTTATTAGACCAGAGCAGAGAGCTCGAATTTGTCTGTCTTAACGTAGGCTTTGATACCCGTCGAATTTCGTGAAGACTGATGTCTAAATGAGCACCACCCAGATGTCTGTAAGACTATTCACTAGATTCTCAAGACTACCGCATTTTACCACGAACCACTGGGGTGGATGGGCCTCTGTCCTAGTCGCTGCAAGATTTTGAGCATGCATCATAATATTTGCTAACCACTCAATCAGGAATGTCGAGAAAAGCTGTGCTTAAAACCCTACGATGAGTACGATGCTACGCATGGCGTGCGCCACCTCTCGGCTAAACCGACACTAAAGTCGCGCACGATACAGGCCAATTTGGCATACGGTCCTGCAAATGTGTTTACCTATTGAGTTTACTCTAATTCTATACTGGAAATGGTAGAAAGCACATTTGGATTAGGGTCAAAAACGTGTTTTGGTAGAAATGTTGCGCTGGGTGCCATTTTTATTTGAAGGGGCGCTCCTCCTTTCAGGAACAGAACCTTTTCGTCTTAGACCCAAATTGATCTCCAGTGCGACCGACTCACTGAGTATATTGAAGTAAGACGCCTTTGACTTTAAGCGAGATGGATGTTGCTTCGCCAATCGGAATGATGATTGTGGTGAAAGACAGCCATGATATTTGCTTGGGGCGTAAGCTATGGTGCTCCGAAGAGCACTTAATTATCGGACCCCAAGAGGTGCATGATTTTGCATCAGAATACCAGATCTTTTCTTCATGATGAAAATTGTTCCTTTCCTTAGAATTTCTTGGAATGGTATGGACGAAATCTGGCGTTTGGGTCACAGTGGTTAGTGAAAGCATATTTTGTGTTGGCCCAAATACTCCACCAACGATCGATTCTTGCCAATGCGAATCTAAATCCGGGATAGACTTTGTCTAGACTCGGAGGTCACATGCAGCTGGATCGAAACGAGCCAGTTCAACCCCACAGCCGCTTGCAGAAAGTTCGGAATATTCTGGCTTTTCTCCTCCTTGTTTCCCAGGATCGTGTCCTCTTGGCACATGTCGGGTCGCTGCTTGACATGATGCAGTAAGGGACTGGAAGGGAGATCTATTATTTTGTTGAAACCTGGACTGCATTGAACAAAGTGACGACCAGCTATGAAATTGGCCCGTCCAGGGTCAAAATCCATCCTGGTAAGTCGCCCCCTCGTACTCTTCTCTGGAAAGCCTGTCAGTATTAATAGAGATAGATTTCAGGATGGGTTCTTGCCACAATTGCTGCAATTTGTATAATCGCCAGACTTTACCTCCGCATCTTCATCCAGAAAAAGAGACTAATGCGTGGCGATGTCTTTATTTGCGTGGCATGGGTAGCCGCAGCCGCCACTAATAGTGCCTATTCTGTCTTAGTAGACCTTGGAGCACTTGAAGCAAACGTCCTGTCAACCCTCCAAGGCTATAAGGGGGACCCTGTAAAGATTGAAACTATTATCAAGGTCAGTAATTGACAAAGCCATTTGACGAAAGAGAAGCTTGGATGTGAGGCGCAAATAAGAACTTGGCTAACATAACACTCTCTAGGTACTCTGGTTTTCTCATTTAGGAGTATGGATAACATTCTATTCATGCAAGGCAGCCCTGCTCGGGATTTACTTTCAAATCTTCCCCGAATTCATGGTAAAGCGTCGGATATTCCTATGGGCTACAATCTTTTATAATGCTGTGGCTTTCGGCATATCCTTCATATTGCTATTTACAATCTGCGGACCAAGGTGGGCATCTGGGCACGGATTCCTCTGGCGGTAGCTTACCATTATACTTGACAGAACAGCTGAACATGTGTTGCCTTGCACCCAGACTAAAGGGAGAGTCCTATACTACATTACTTGGGCTCTTCATATTACTGGTGATCTACTAGGTGAGATGAACATGCGTTCCGATTGCAGATCTGTATACTAATCTTTACCAGTTTTTATACTGCCTTGGCTTATTGTGCCAAGTATGCGGTTGAAGAGATCGCTCAAAATAGGGGTCTGCGGCACATTTCTACTCGGATTTATCAACATCAGCATATGTATTGCTCGTGTCATCACTATTCGAATCTCCGAGCACCATAATAATATTTCTTTAAGCCTGATGAGTAAGCCTGTCCTTGGTGATCGAAAAGCTATGATATTTGGATGAATAAATATTCTAATGATCCATAGTTCTCTGGTACACTCTCGAATTCAACACTGGCGTTGTTATTGCGTGCCTGCCATCCCTTCGGCCGTACTTGAATGGCCGAGGCCGAAATGCTCCCGAATCTGATGAGGGGTCGCAGGCCCCTATAGCTATGAGAGGGCCTGACGCTGAGGGCTTGGGGAATTCAGTACAAGCTATTGCGTATGGAAAACAACAGTTGCCTGAGAACAGGCTCTCTTGTCAGCCCGAAAATACATTGGACGATGAGCCGAGAACCTCAAATGGTCCTGGATTAACTCTGGTAGAGTCCAACACGGAACTAATACAAGAGAAATAACGAGCATCAAATTTATAGATTTATTAATTTTCAAATCAATTACAGAGCAACCTCGGCTTGCGGAGAGTTTGATAACCAATATGCATTCACTGACCCGGTGGCATTGATTTCCCTACTTAGCGAAAGTGGCCGGTGCTACTTCCCCACTCTACGTCATTTCTTCAGGCTCAACACTCTCTGAATGGGTGGTTTTCAGCGTCTGGTGGGCCGAACCGAGACGAGGGTCACAGCACTATTTATCTCATCATAGGCTGCATTCCTAGACTCCGATATTTCTTGGATATGGCCATGTCTCTCTCTCACAGGAAACCCACCGGACTATTCGATCGTTATTTTGTTGCTCTCCCTGAAAGATGTCACCCACGCTGACTTGTGTCCGCCATGGACAGGGATATCACAATCTCGGAATTCAGAATCATCACCTGATCGACCCCTCCTTGACAGAACTCGGCAAGGAGCAATGCCGGTCTGTCGGAGAGAAATGTTCCCAGTTGGGGGCGGATATATCCCTCATTATCGCTTCGCCCTTGACTCGAACTCTGGAAACCGCGTTGACGGCATTCGAGTCGCTACTTTCTAACCCTGGCGGTCAAAATAACATAGTCGCTCTACCGTCGGCGCAGGAAACCTTTGACTACCCATTCAACACCGGCACCAACATTGACCTACTCCGAGAAAAGTGCGAAGAAAACAACTGGCCCGTCGACCTGTCCTTGGTTGAAGATGGCTGGACGGACAAGAGTCCACAAAGTCGCTACTATCCTGCAAGCTGCCGAGTAGAGGCGCGTGCGCGAGATACGCGGCTATTTGTGAGGACCAAGTTCCGGGAGTTGTTAGCGGCCGGCGTCAAAAGCCCACACATCGTGCTTGTCACTCACGGCAGTTTTCTTCACTACCTCACGGAAGACTTTGAGAATTCGACCAAATTTAGTGGGACTGGCTGGGCTAACTGCGAATGCCGTGCGTACAGATTTAAGAACGGTGTTGAGTTTGACGATGATGTGGATGCCCATCTGGTAGAAACATTAGAATCTCGGGAAAAGAGGAGCGCAGTGGGCTCGGTACCATCGGGAGATGAACAGAGGGAGCTTTTTAAAAAAGCGGTTGTGGCTTGGGAGCACCAAGGGTTGCCGAATGCTCTTGCTTTGGGATCGAAACTTCTTTACGTTGATAAACTGAAATAGATATGTCCAAGGCTTGTTCTACATATTACTCATCATGGGGACATCTACATCTATGGTCTTTCCGAAAGAAAGAAAAGGTGCCTTTTCTTTAGCTCACGGATAATCCTTGGTGCCTAGCTACGACTCCAGGCTCATTTGCAGAATCAACGATTAACCTTTGCGGCCGGCGTGCATATTTCCCGGACGAGGCTACTTCCATGCCATCTTGTACTTCTTAATATAAATTCTGCCGCGAAAAACCTTTGTTGTCAAGTATGAACTCAAACTGAGGGCTGTTGACCGGCTATGTAGATTCGATTCTTGATGTCGCGCCGCTTTCTGACATTCCAGCGGACTGGGACCCCATGCAACAGTTTTTCTGTATGTATCAGATGGGGGGGGGGCATATGATGCACCAAGCAAGTGTCACGCCAATGTTAACATAAAAACAACCCTAACGACGTAAATAATACTAGTACATAGTTAGATCTAACCTCAGAAGATATTAACTGGATTTATTTTATTAATTTTATTTATTTGGCCTTATTCTCCTTTATTTATTTTCTCGCTTTGTGATTAACTGACTTCTCCATTGTGTGTGCCATGTTTTCTGCCGCCCACTTCGGCGCTCAATCCTAACAGCTGCAAAGTTTGAATGCAAACCATGGGTTAAATCGTTTCATTTTGGTGCAGCCAGTAAGTATTACATTGCGTTTGAGTCTCAATGAGGGCTCACAAGATTACATGATGGTAAACCTTTCCTACATCCGAGCATCTCTTGTCAAGTACCCACCAAGTCATCCTCTAACTACTGCATTCTAAGGCTCGAGGTATTGCCCTGTTTATTATTTTAATCAGTGCCCTGCATTGATATTTTCCATTGTCAACTTCGGTAGAATATTTTTCAACATGATCTACACACGATCTCGGATTGGACAGATCTTGAAATTTTGCCACACCCAAAAGCTAAATTATTGCGGCCTGGCTTGCTAACTTTTAAATGTAAAAACTTGATGTCGACCCAGATTAGGATTGGGATAGAGTCTTGGGGCTCAAGGTTTTAAGGATTCGATAACGCCGACAATAAGATGATTTAAGTACTGCCATGTCCTGCACTTTTCCTGCCCCCCCTGTCTGTTCTTTCAAGTCTCGAGACCCTTGTCTTCTTCCATGATGCGATCTCTAATATGCTTCATTCTGCCACTTGCCTGCATGGCTGTGGCAAGCGCTGAGCGTTTACAAACTTTACAAACCTATTATGACAGAAGGATTGAAGAGTTCCGCACTGGAACTTCGGAGGAGCATCAGGCCCGGTGGGAAATCATTGACCCATACTTGTCCCCACTGGACATGGGCCCTAACTATGTGTTAAATTACACCTTTAATTGGCCGCACCTGGATACCAACGAACAAGATTTGTCCATGTTGGAAGTCGCAGAGCAATTTATCCATCTACATGGACCTCCGGTTTTTCGTCTAGTGAGAAGACGGACTTTCACTGACAGCAACGGCATCACACATCTGCACTTTATAAGCACCGTGGATGGCCGTGATGTTTCTCATCGGGAGTTTAATGTTAACGTGAGTTTTCTACTGTCTCTTTTCTTATATTTCCTGAATCATAATAACGAGAGATATCTACAGATTGCTCCAAACAAGACCATTCTTTCATATGAGAAGAGAATTAATTTGCAACCCTATATGTCTCCCCTACAGCCTGGTGAGATTATAGGCCCACTTGATGCTCTGAAAATTGTGGCAGATACATTGTATCTCCCATTGCGTATAAAACGCAATGCAAAAGCTGTGCCAAGAGGCTACGCTAAGTATTACAACGTGAAGGGCCATAAGCTTGCCAAAAGCTATGAAATCACTGGGACAAGGGGCAGCATTATCGGCCCCTTTGTTGATCTGAAATACGTTACTTCGCTTGATGGTGAAGTTAAATATAGATGGGAGGTTAGCACAAGGACCGGCCTGCCGTTGGATACAACCGTTGATGCTGTCGAGAATGGAAGAATCCTGAAGGTAACTTACAGAAAGCCTCGTGATTGCTAGCCCATACTTGTATCCGTACACAGTAGAGCGAGGCTATACATGATAGGATTTAAATCAAAATGACCCATTGTCTTCTTAAGAAACACGAGTCTTTATTCTCAAGAGTATCACTGCAGCCGTTCAGACAACATAAAATTGTGAACATATCATGCTTGGCCATAATTTTTGAAATATTGACAGGATTTTATTTATTCCATTAATGATCTTTATATTCAGCCATTATGGTGTTTTCCAAAGGAAAGTTCGCTCAGGAGAAACATCAATTCATCTTACCGCATGAATCTTTTTTGTGATAATTGTAAGCATTTTTGTTTTTCCGAGTAAAGAAATGACCCAACTTACTCTTTCAACCAAAGAACAGGCCAAGATGTTCATAAGCCTTTCAACTCTTTGGTACTATTGCCACCTTTGAAAACTTTGATCCATTTTGCAACCCGATGCACTGTTGCCTAACAATTCTAACCACATTATAAAACGGAGTGCGTGCGATGTCTCTGGCTTCAGGCACACTTTAATCCAGATCAATCGATCACGAATTCCATTTAGCTAAAACCCCATAACTCGGCGACGTCGTCACAATGCGAGCCCTCCTGCTTATGGGGCTCCTCTTTCTGGTACTTGGAATCCAAGCCCAATATTCCTCAATCTGGTGTCCCCACCGCTCCGATCGCATCACCTCCCATGCCGACTTGTTTCCTCCACCAAAGGGCCCGAGTTTGAAGAAATATGTCTCCAAACATCACTCTATATATGTCTCGGACCATAATATTAGGTTTCCGGGCAGAAAGAGTTACGAGAAAGGAAGCACCCACGAGGAAACAGCTAGAAACTTTGTCAAGTCACGATTTCCCCATGCCCATTTCGTCCTCAAAGATGATCACTACGTTGGTACCAATGGTATTTCTCACTTCTATTTCATACAGACTACAGATGAAAAACACATCATTAAAAATTTTGATTTTAATGTCAACGTATGTTCAAGACTTGGCTTAAACTGACCTGGCGTTATTCTTACGAAGTAAACAGATTGATTCTAATGGGGGTGTCTTCTCACACGGACACCACTTTTATCGAGACGTTAAGGTTCGAAAACACTCGATTCGAGATTTTTCGGAGCCCATTGATGTTGTTAGAGCAGTGGTGGAACAGTTGTCTCTTCCAGTCGATGTTACATCCGCAAAGCTCGAACTTCCAGAACCCGTCAGACATGTCCGGGCAAACAAGGTGGAAATCCCTCATTTGATGATAATCACCGGCGCTAAGGGAACGCTTGAAGATCCCACTGTCAAATTTGTTTACTGGGGCATGCCTGACGGGACTGCGGTGGCAGCATGGGAAGTCGATTTAAAATATGGGATTCAGTCGTATTTGGCCTACGTCGAAGTCACAACAAATAATGTAATCGGCATCATCAACCGTGCGTCGCATTCAGCAACTTTCGAAATTTTGTAAGTTCTCACTGGCTCCCTAATAATTCTCATCTTCAGGAGTTCACGGACTGCAGAGGCCTCACTTCATTGTGTTGATGGAGCGAATTGACGGATCCTCACACCACCGAAGAACTCAATAGACCATAGGCTAACGTCTTCTCATTTTAGTACTTTGTCAATGACAGATCCATCCCAGGGACCCCGTGCCGTTGTTGAAGAACCGTGGGATCTCGAAGCATCAAAACTCGGCTGGCTGTCCGATGGCACCCGAAGCTACAAGACTACACGCGGCAATAATGCTATTGCGCAGGTTAACCATCATCCCCGTCGTGACGACTCTTACCTCTCAGAATGGCGCCCTAAGAGTCAAAATCTTCGTTTTGAGTTTGACTATAACCCCGATAAAGGTCTGCACAGCAATCGTGCCGCTGCGGTTACACAGGCGTTTTATATGGTGAACAAGGTTCATGACATTTTCTACAAGCTTGGATTCACTGAAGCAGCCGGAAACTTCCAGGAAAATAATTTTGGCAAAGGGGGACTGGAAAATGACTCTATAATTGTACAGGTTCAAGCTCGAACGAACGAACGTGGTAAATATATACCAAAAAACGCTATATTTTATTCAACGCTGGATGGCAGAAAACCAAGATTGCTTTTGGGAGTTTCTGAAACGTCTACCCTCCCAAGGGACAGTTCTTTCGAATCATCTACGGTTGTTCATGAAGTCACTCATGGTTGTAAGTGAAAACTAGAACTCCCATTCAATAATTTGCGAATTGGCTAACCACAAGAATTTTAGTGTCCGACCGTCTTACCGGAGGTCCCTTGAGCTTCTGCCTATCAACGTGGGAAGGCCGTGGCTTGTCAGAAGGTTGGAGTGATTTCATGGCAGTAGCCATGAGTCTAAATTCAAGCTCCAGGCGCAACGAGGCTATTGAGTTTGGTCATTGGTATGAAGACTCGCCAATTCCGTTGCGAGCTTATCCTTACAGCACTTACTGCTCGATAAACCCGGTTGTATATGAGGACCTTAACGATTTGGAGCTCCAGGAAAACGCCAGCTACTACGACACCGGGACTTTCTTTGCAAATGTTCTCTTTGAAATGATGTGGAATTTGATTGCAAAGAATCCGATTAAAGACGAAGACCCGCTCCAGTTCCATCCACGCACGGTCATACCCACTGATGGGAGATATCTGAGCATGAGGCTAGTTATGGATGCTATGGCCTTGTAGGTTTTTTAATTCTTCTTTTTGGCTCACTTTTACTGTTATTTGGTACTAACACAAGTCCTAATAGGCAACCCTGCAATCTCAATATTATCCAGGCTAGAGACGCCATTCTTGATGCTGACACTATACTCACCGAAGGCAAGAACCATTGTGCTATATGGATGGCATTTGCTAAGCGGCATGTTGGTGCTACTGCCTCGCATGGAAGAATGGCAGACGAGGATGACCCTCCAACTAGGAAGAAAGATAAACACTACAGTCCCCGAAAGGGGGACAAGTACGTGCCTAAAGGCGTCTGCCCATTCTACACATAGATATGGTCTCCTTTTTTGTAAAGTACTCTTACACTTAGTCATTAGGAAACACCTGTAGCTGGAAAAGAGAGCCCGAAAATGATGGCTTCCCTTTCATTCTTTTGAAACCCTTTATAAATTCACTCTTGGCAAGGAGATCCGGATCTTTTCCGGTCATTGTATTATTTTCCCAAATGGGGGTGTTCCAATTCTATATATTCTTGAGACGGCAAGCTGAAATCAGCCTTCATGCTACGAAATTTGGGACTTAAATTGCTCCGGTACCTGGCCTATCTAATGGAAGATGAAACTCAATGGTGTGGTGGAATTTCATACCATAACTTTGGAATTATTTGATAGAGAGTGACCTTAGAATAAAATATCATAAATATTATTTATTTAAATGATACGGTTTCAGATCCTCTGGGGGAGCCACGTGAAGAGTCTCCCTACATAAGGGCCCCTTGGGGCCTTATGGCCTGTCTTCATGATCCTAGATCATACAAAATGCAACAGATCCACCTGCTACAGTAGCTATCAAGGCCCTTGGCCTTTGGATATTGCCTCTTTTCCTGTATTTTTAGAGTATTATGTATACACTTATAGTATTTCTATTTCATCACTTGTTCACTTATTTCTATAATAATTACATTCAACTCCATTTCAACACTGCCTTTAAAGTCTTGCCTTCCTTTGTTTCCCTTATTGCCAGCTCGTAATCCTTGATATCGTAAAAGGTGACGAGGCTTTCGATTGGGTAGTTTCCTTTGGCATTCTCTTCCATCAAGTATGGAATCAACTGCGCTGTTCAGCATCGTGGTATGTGGGGAAAATACAAGGGTGTATTACCTTTGAGGGAACTGCATCTCCTTCACAGCAGCCAACGTACTGTCGCCCATTCACCAGCTGACTAAACACATCAATGCTTGCTCGCTTTCCAGGCTTGGGTTTGTCTCCAGTTAGCCCCGGCTTGGTTTGGAAGGTTATGTGAAAAAACTTACCGTCGGAGCTCCCACGGTTGCCGCTTTGCCTAGCGTCCCCAGGCAATCCACCATACTTTCTATGACGGCGGGGATTCCGGAGCAATCTACGGCGTAATGAACGCCATTTGGTGGCGATATTTTCTGGATCTTTGCAATGAGATCTGGGTCACTTCCAATTAGAGTCCTGGTTGCTCCGAGCTTCTTGGCTAGGTCGAGACGAGACTGCTGCAGATCCACTGCGATAATTTCCTTGGCACCACGCAGCTTGGCAGCCATGACAGCGCTCATGCCGACCGGTCCCACACCGAAGATGGCGACGGTTTTTCCAGGTTGGACATTCAGGGTATTCAGGATGGCCCCGGCACCTGTCTGAAGGCCGCATCCGAGTGGCGCAAACAAGGCAAGGTCTGTGTCGCTGCTAACCTTGACGAGACTCGACCGGTGCACAATTGTATGTTGAGCAAAGGAGCTTTGTCCAAAAAAGCTGCTGTGTACTTGAGTCTTCTTTCCATTGCTGTCAATCACCATCGTCGATGTCCCATCGATCCTCTTGCCTCCAAAGTTGAGAGGCACGAAGGAGTGGCAATACGCAGGATGCCCCGACTCACATGGGTCACAGGCAGCGCAATGAGCAAAGGACAATAGCACCTTGTCGCCGGGTGCTAAATCTGCAATGCGCGAGCCAACTTCTTTGACAATCCCAGCCCCTGTCTCGGTCAATATCCGTGTTCAGAAATTATTATTAAGCGGAAGAAAGCACACCTTCATGGCCAAGTACGGCAGGAGCTGAGGCAGGGAGTGTTCCATTAGCGCAGGACAAGTCCGTGTGGCAGATTCCCGTAGCATGGATTTCGATCAAAGCTTCATCATCTCTAATTGTGTCCACGGTGATCTTCCCTAGAGAAAAAGGGCCGTTAATCTCATTTAGTACTAGTGCGGTCGTCGTTGTCATATTGAGGTATGTTGGATTTTGGAGATAAGGACAATGTGCAATCTCAGATAATCGTCGTGTACATTTTCATGACCCTGCAAGTATACACCAAGACCTTTAAATATGTCTTGGGATAATAATACGCCAAATAAAACATCCTCCCGATAAAGACTAGAAGCTATGACCTTAGTATGGCGGCTTAGAGTTCTTGTTGCCGTCCGATGATCCCGACTCTAGGCTATGCTCTGTCTGCCAGTCACGTCCTGGAGCCGCCTCGGAGCGCAGGTTTGTGCCCCCCTCAAATGGCGATGACCTCACCAAGCTATACCCAATCGGCTACTTAATTTAACCGAGCCTTAATTCTGAGATCGCTATCAAGGCTGGGATGCCTCAGTGCCAGCCCAGGCTCGGAATAAGGAATGTTGCAAATGTAAGGCCATAGTCATTCAATACGCTCATTCCGCAACGTGCCATTAGCGATTCGGATTTTCTTTTCTCTTTGTCATAATCTCGGCCAATACAGCTTCAGCTGGACGCCTTTTGGCGTATTTGAGCCGCGGTAGATGGGATCTCGCTTGCCGAGCGCTTGGATGGCGCACGATAAGCAACATAATAAGATTTGGAATCAAATACTATGAGGTTATTGTTCATTGTGACACTTATTTGGATGGATTATTACTACTTGCATCTTCATTAATGCATTTTCCAGCGTGCCTTTTTTTTTTTCGCGACCCAGGTATGCTGAGCCACACTGAGTGGCCATTTGACTTTTACTTTAGATAGGTTTGGGCTTATTCTAGTGGTCGCGTAAACTCCGTGGACAGAATTTACCAGTTGTCTTCCATGTATGGACTGCCTCATAAAATTAACTCATGGTCGATTAGGGCCAAAAAGAGTATGCGTTTTGCAACCAGGTCGCTGGGTCATCCCAATACCCCACAACTGTCAAGATGCATTAGATCTCTCCACCCGCTGCAAGATGAGGTTTTGCCTTTGAAGATCAACGACGCCTCATTGTCCAAGTGACACGCTCCTCGGAGGTGCAACGGAATCGGCTATGGAAAGATGCCAATGGAGACTGGGGCATGATAAACTCAATAACGTTCTCAGGGGATCCACCAATGAGATGCTTCTCTTTCCACGGCGTGCACTGCCGTTCCTCGGCGCCGAACGTCGTGTCTGTGCGCCACTGGACGCTAAAATGCGGGGTGTTCTATCACAAGGGACGATCTGCCTCAATTAGACACAAGCTGGGGGGACAGACTTGACTGATTCAAGCTTAGTTTACGGACATTGGGTGACTGGCAACCCATTCACAAGGGCCTTCCTTTCAGGGTGTCATGTCTGCGTTCAGACCCCAGGTTCCCCGCCTTGTTTTTGTGAATGTGGGGGAGATGGGGCCGATCAGGGATGGGGAGATGGAGCCGAACGTGAATGCGAGATGGAGCCGAATATGGACGGGAAATGGGGCAGTGCTGCTCTAAGGGAACTAGTCATGAGTTGGCCAGCCATGTTCATTATGACGGGTCAATGTGGTGTGAAACGGACAGATGGGGATGCCTACAATCAAGTGTGGATAAGAAGCGACTGTAACTACCGCATTGACATGGAATATAAGAGGCGGGGACTTAGCATGCCAAGGTTTGGAACGCTCACTCACACTCCCAGTCCTACTCTACTCTTTCTTGTTCTATCATATCTTGTGAGTCTTGCGCATCAAAAACCAGTTTGTATCATTGCAATAGGAGGCTAATATCATTCAGGTTCAAGATGCCAGCCCCTGCTCCGAGCCACAACGGCAACGGTGCTAGCCATGACGACTGCGTGCCCCTCGTCATCGACGGCAGCGATATATATAGCGATGATAAATTTGACGTAATCAGTCCAGGCACTGGTTCTGCCAGCCACAAAAGCTCGAATGCCTCTGTGAGCCACGCCCAGGATGCAGTCGCGGCCGGGGCAAAGGCATTCGAATCATGGAGCGAAACCACCCCCGCACAGCGCCGAACCATTTTCCTCAAGGCTGCCGAAATTGTTGAGAAACGGTCGGCCGAACTTAAGAAATACATGATTACTGAGACAGGGAGTGATGATAGATGGGCGAGCTTCAACATCTTCCTGTCCAGAGAGGCACTTCTGGACTGCGCTAGTAGAATCACGGCTGTTGAGGGCAAGATACCGAGAACTCAAGACCCATCCGTAGGTGCTCTGGTTGTCAAAGAGCCATATGGTGTTATTCTAGCTATGGCGCCGTGGTGAGTAATCCGGTTACGACAGGATTTAATTGATGACAGCGCTGACAATTGCAGGAATGCGCCTTATGCGCTGGGGTTCAGAGCAGTGATTTGGGCCATTGCTGCAGGTAACACAGTCGTATTTAAGGGCTCTGAGCTAAGCCCACGGACGCTTTGGGCCGTATGCTCTGTGCTGCAGGAGGCAGGTCTACCCAATGGTGTTCTCAACTACATCACATGTAGCCCTGCCAATGCCCCCGACGTGGTCAGATCCATCGTTGAGAATCCTTCAATCAAGAAGATCAACTTCACCGGCAGTTCCGGGGTCGGCCGCATCATTGCCCAGATGGCCGGGGCAAACTTGAAGCCGATTCTTTTGGAGCTGGGCGGCAAGGCGCCCGCCATTGTGTGCGAAGACGCCGACCTCGACGTCGCAGCAAAAGAGTGTGTGCTGGGTGCCTTTATGTACTCGGGACAAATATGCATGAGTACCGAACGCATTATCGTGCACAAGTCGGCCCGACAAGGTTTGGAAGAGAAGCTGAAGGAGTGGTCGGAGAAGATCTTTTCTTCCAATGCAGACGCGCCAATTCTCATTACAGAACGTGCTGCATTTAAGAACAAGGACCTAATTAAGGATGCCTTGGGCAAGGGCGCATCACTGGTGTGTGGCGATGTCGATGCGGTCGAGACGACCATGACCAGGTTGCGGCCCATCATCATTAGCAGCGTCAAACCTGACATGGACATCTACATGACAGAATCTTTCGGTCCAACCGTCTCGGTCATTGAGGTTGAAAGTGACGAGGAGGCACTACGCATCGCAAACGACACAGAATACGGCCTCAGCTCGGCTATTTTCTCGAGGGACCTGCGAAAGGCGCTGCGTCTTGCGAAGAAGATAGAGACGGGAGCTGTGCATATTAACCGGATGAGCGTTCATGACGAGGCAGTGTTGCCCCATGGAGGCGCCAAGTCCAGTGGGTTTGGGCGGTTCAATACGGGAATGGAGGAGTGGGTGAGAAGCAAGAACATTACTTATGACCTATAATTAGTTTGGCAAATGATACCAATATACTCAGAGACTGTACCAGAATCCATTTGCATTTCCAGTGCTGAGTTGCTGCTGAGCTCGTGCTGAGGTTCCTGGAGTTTGGGCTGAGGGCTGAGCTGCCTGCTACGCCTGTGGCTGTGCTAGTTTGAACCGCACCCCGCTACACAGCCACCTACTTCTCTACCCCTAGCCTAGGCATCCACCTCACCTCACTACACCAGGCATCCGCCTCGAATTCCAACATTTTCTCAAAATTCTTTTGTAAAAGTATCGAAGTCCAACTTGATAGACGACCAAAGATCATGATGAATGTGTTCAAAGCTGATGCAATTAGTGCGGTCGAGCAAGCACCGGGTCTATTCATCTCCGAGTAATGCATCACATGCCACGTCCACGAACGGTTACACTAACATGTGAGCAGCATCACCGTACCGCGTTCTCCAGATGCACTGAGCAAGCACGGCATCACTCATGTGCTTAGTTTGACGAATCAACGGGATCGTCCCCAAATCCCCGAGGGACTAGACATACAGCAGCTGCACATACAGATCGAAGACAACCCGTTCGAGGATTTGCTGATGTCACTGGACGGGATATGTGCGTGGATTGACGATTCGCTTACCTCGGGTAGGGTCTTGGTTCACTGTCTCCAAGGCATCTCGCGGAGCGGGGCAGTCATCATTGCGTATCTGATGCGCAAACGCTCCCTTGAGTACGATGCTGCTTTTGATCTCGCCAGGACATCGCGCTCCATCATTGCCCCAAATAGCGGGTTTGCGGAGCAGCTCAGACTTTGGGAGCAGCTTGAGTACACCATTTATGACAAAGTCGGCGAGGGTGGTGAGGAAAACGGCGCTCGAAAGACGAAGGCACTATACGATGAATGGAAAGCGAACAGAGGGATCCTTCTCTCAAGAGGAGAGGAAGCGAAACAGGAGGTGCTGAGGAAGAACATGGCGGATATGGCAGCACTTTTTGGAAGAAGAAGGATGGAATTGAAACAGTCTCAACCCCCGCCTAGCTAGTGTAAGTAGTCTCGCTTCGGCTGTCAGTAACCATGCCGTGATGGCCATACACGCTCATTTGTTTTCGCCTATGGCGACCGAAATCCGGGATTTTAAAGGTTATAGTGTCAACGCGTTCGCGGCATACCCTCGCTGCATATTCTCCAACTTTGGACCAACAGATTAGAACTCACCATAGCTTGCCGGTCGCACATCAACGGCTTGATCGCCACGGCGCCCCCTTCGGCATGTCCACGTACAAATTTCACATCTCGCTTCCACTGATACTGCTGATGGCCATCCCAGGTTAAAGCGGCGTGAGGTACGTGGCATAAATTTAATCCTAAAAATAATGTGGGATCGAGTGGCCCCCAACGGAGAATTTTACCACTAAACTAATCACGCTCGTTGATTGGTGGTGGTTGAAGCACAATGGGTTGACGCTGCTTCCAGATCACCACTGCCGACAGCAATGTCGAAGAACAAGCCAATCGCGTGCCAGAAGTCTCGGCTGTAACAAGCCGGAGGATGCTTACCCCCATGCATCACTCCCCTCATCTCACCCAATCGTGCCAATCCATCTTCTTCGTCCCATCCGAAGTGGGGCAAATCTGAGCCCAGGTTCGGCTTTTACTCCTCGGAAAATGGGCTAATTAGTCCATTGTGTGCATTTCCCTTGGCCGCTTTTACCGTAAACTCAATTAAAAGCATGGCTTTGGGCCTCTTATCTCCTTGCGCACTTTGCGTGACTTTCGCAAGCTGCAATTGCGTCGGGGGACGGAGATTTAAATGCCGGCAATACCGGGGTTATCGGCGAGCTGGCACCAAGAGATGACTTCTTCCAAAGCACTTCTTATAGCATCCATGTCCGGCTTGTTGAGATCGCACTATCGGCATTTTTACTTTTCGACATCTTCCATCCATCTCCCCCAGTATCCCCGACGCCAAAATGACATCAAACAACCCTGGAGCTTGCTGCACCACCGGCTTCCGCCATGAGTATGTAACCACTCCACCGCCAAGACATGACGTTGATCAGCGCCGAAGCATCGCTGGGCATGCAAAAGCCATGTCTTGACTTTTATTTCATTCAGTTCAGTGTTAATTCGCAAATTTTAGGGGCGAGCCTACTGGCAAGATGATCAAGATTGATGACAACATTAATGCCTATTTGGCGAGTCCCGCTGAAGACAAGCCGAAGAAGGATGCCGCAATCCTCTTCGTGACGGACGTGTTTGGTTTGTGGGTCAATAGCAAGCTCTTGGCCGACGAGTTCGCCAAGAGCGGTTACACTTGCTTGGTCCCCGATCTATTCAATGGCGACGTTTGCCCATTCCCCAGGCCTCCCGGCTTCGATATCATGGGATGGTTTGCCAAGGGCTCCAACGGCGATAACCCGCACGGTCCTGAGCAGGTCGACGCCATAGTTCTTTCTGGCATCAAAACTCTCAAGGATTTCGGATTCAGCAAGATTGGTGCTGCCGGGTACTGCTTCGGTGCCAAGGTAAGTTTTATGTTAAAGTCCAGCTCGCCATGCCACCGCCAGCCTAACCATGTGTCTCTACAGTACGTGATACGCCACTACAAGTCCGGCATCCAAGTCGGATACATTGCGCACCCATCTTTCGTGATAGACGAGGAGCTCCGTGGAATCACCGGCCCACTGTCCATCTCGGCAGCCCAGACCGATGTCATCTTCACTTTCGACAAGCGCATCGAATCAGAGAAGATCCTCCGTCAGCTGCCGTACTCATGGCAAATCAATCTCTTCTCCGGCACCGAGCACGGCTACGCGGTGCGCGGCGACATGAGCAACCGAGATCTGCGCTTCGCCAAGGAGCAGGCGTTTGCGCAGGCCGTGACGTGGTTTGACTACCATCTGATTTAAGTATTGTTGGGCGCAGGTTTGATAGAAGCCTGTGTGTAAGAGTGAATAGAGCCCTGGTTCAATGGGCAAGGTAACTAGATAGTTTATGCCAGCAAAGAAGGCAAAATATTATTTTCTTATTTCAAGCAAGAGACCAATTTGGTGTGAGCATTAGTGGCTAGTATGAGGTCACTTGATTGAGAGTGGTTACAATAGTTGCTGCTGCTGGGCCCGAGAGGTTCGAATGTCGAAAAGACCACAGTCACAACGTCAGGTAAGCGGAGAGCATGGGCGCAAATCGTTGAGCCAGCTTCGATTCGACGCTAAGTCGTGGCTTTTGGGGTTTGGCTGGCCATTATGACGCAAGACATTTGAGCCAATGTATCACTGCCCACGCTACAAAACAATCGATCTGCTGATAATATGCTCAGTCATATTTTTTCCATCTTATATTCTATGGAGCAACACAGGTCATCAAGTCTCCTTCGGGCGTCGTTGGATTGCGACCGACCGAGCTAACGACTGACCAGAAGCGCGCCCTGAAGCCGATACTAATTGAAACACCCATGAAACTGAAACGACGCCATCAGGTGTACGTTCCCAGAGCACGGTCCTCCCACTTTGTGAGAGCTAAACAATGTTTCTCAAAAACTGTAAACAATTTGCTCTTCATACTTTCCAATGCAATTCATGAAAGTGCAATACATATAATACTGTAGGCGAGCCTTGAATAGGAAAGTCACCATAGCTGCAATCACAGCGATGATGCATCCAAAATCTTTGTAGAAAATTTGCTTCTTAAACACTAGAATAATATCCTCTCCCGTGCCAAAAATTGTGTGGTTGGCAAAACAAGTCGCAAAGGGGCTGGCTAGGTCTGAGAGCTGGGACGCAAAACTCGTGAGCTGTGGGTCTCAAACTGACCAAGCTTGAGGTGGCGCCTTAATATAAGGCATAAACAATGACATCTGGTATTTAACAGTTAATTCAGCCTGCCGGCCAAGGGTCGTAAATCACTTCATTGTTCAACGCTGGGTTTTTAATTTTGTAAATGAGGCACACCTATCAAAGTTTACAACTATTCATCATGCGGCTTATCAATACTGAAACCTTTCGGCTACGATACGGCGACCATGACATCTTTAGAGAGGAGGGCTATGCGATCCTCTCACATCGTTGTCTTGAGCCCGAAATTTCCTTACAACAATTGCAGGACATTATTGCCACGCTCGACAAAGGCGCGGCACCTCCGAATACACCCCAGTTCGACAAAATCCGCGGCGCGTGCCGGATAGCAAAAGGTCATCGTCTCAAGTGGATATGGATTGACACATGCTGCATCGACAGGACCAACACAGACGAGAGGTCAGAGTTTATTAGCTCCATGTTCAAGTGGTACCTTGATGCCAGAGTCTGCATTGCATACCTGTATGATGTCGGGGATGAGGATGAGAATGCCAAATCGAGTCTTGAAATACTCTACAATTCAGACACCCCATCTTCGTGGTTCACACGTGGCTGGACATTGCCAGAACTACTAGCGCCGCGCGTTGTGCTGTTCTACGACACAAACTGGAAATACATCGGCACAAAGACGACTCTCGCCGAACCACTGGAACAAATTACCAAGATATCTGCAAAATACCTCACTAGGAAGGCAGACTTTAGAGATGCCTCTATTGCGACAAAGATGAGCTGGATGGCTGGGCGCAAGACGCAGAAGGTCGAGGATATTGCCTATGCTTTGTCGGGCCTTTTTGACATATCAATGACTCCTCAATACGGAGAGGGTATGCGCGAATTCTGGAGACTGCAGAAAATTCTCATGAAGAAGTCTACAGATGAGTCGTTATTCGCTTGGAGGATGCCCGAGCTTGGAGCCGGAAAGAAATACAACAACAAGCCTGAAGGCTGGGAGTCAGATGAATGGGGAATTTTGGCCGCCTCCCCGGACTGGTTCAAGGATTGTGGCGAGATTATGGCTGCCGGTACAGAATCGGTCACGCGGACTGGCGGAGGCTTCTCCATGATCCAGCAGGGCATTCTTGTGTGGATCCGGGATCCTGAAGATGAGAAGAGTCACATGAAAATAATGTGCTTTCGGCTGAATTGCTGCAAGAGGGACGCCGACGGGAGCATTCTGCCGATCCAAATCTACCTCCGTCCCCTCAGGCCTCACCCAGGTATGAAGTTGAAGCGAATTCGCAGCACCGAGTGGCGACTATCGGATGGAATAAATAATCAGACTCACTCGAAAGCTTGCATCATCATGCAGCCTGAGCTTGCACGCTTGGACTAGGATATATTTTACATGTTAGAAGTGATCAGCGTTTTCATAGTCTGGGGGAAGGCATCCCATAAACTGTAATAATCGTAGCGCACTAATTTATCTTTCAAGTTGTAATCGAACCCATTCTAAGTCTGCATCATCCATCAGCATCAAAAAGGCTTAAGCTTTCCTTATTTCTTGCATTATTTGCATTTAACCTTGGTATCTAGTCCTAGAACCTCTTCACCTACCTCCCCAGCTAACAGGGGAAAGTTCAGCCGTTATAGTAGCCGTCAACTTGTCTCAGGCCTCTACGTGTATGTATATTAATGTATGCGGCCAGAGAAGTTGTGCAGATGCGTATTTGGTGTCATAAATGCAACTCTTAACCAATCTCCCGCTCATTCTGCAGCCAACACATTTCTTTGAATCTCTTACTTCAACAAAGTTGGCTCATTTCGCAATTCCAGCCGGCTATGGATTTCCGGCAATCAACTGCAAAACTGAATTTCCAGCTGGCACACCACTCCCACCACTCTGTTGCGTCAATTGCAGCTTAATGTCCTGTGATTGCGTACTACTTGTCGAAAAGACTGAAACCAAAGGTCGGTTAAAGACGGCGCACGATAGCATTTCACCTTCGATTGCAGGATTGCAAACAATCTTTATCCCGCTGAGTGCGAAATTACTCGCAGTCTTGACATCTGGATTAAACCAACCAACGTACAGATCGTTTACCATCAGAGCATTCGTCGAAGGCTCTAGAGAAAACAAGTAGGGCTGGTAGTTCGCAGATGAGGGAGAAAAGAGCAAAGAATCCCCAGCGCCACGGCTCATTAAGGAGCTAGACCCAATAAATCGGTTTGCCGAACCATCAGCATATAGCGCAAACGAAGACATAGTCTCAATCGGTGTTGATGAGTCGGTTGATGTACTTGAGACTGTAGACTCATCGGTGGAGGTATCTGCTGTAGTAGAGGTGGTTGTTGGAGAAATGGAGGTGGCAGAAGTGGTTATAGTAGCATCAATAGTAGTGCTGCTGCTATCCGTGGAAGCACCGGTAGTGTCTATGCTAGTACTAGTACTATCTGCGCCGGTACTTGCAGTATCGATGGTTGTATCAGTGGTAGGGCCTGTAGTGGTTGAGGTGATTTGTATGGAGGTTGAAGTGGTGGAAGTCACTGCCGTGGTATCAATCGCCGTCGTGGAAATAATTCCGGTCTGGGCACTGTTTCCAGATGTGTTGCATTGGCGACCAGAACACGGCGATGAGCATAGTGTAACGAGGCCGAAAAAAACGCGAAGAAAATGCATGATTGAGCAAATACCACTTGTATCCAGTATAAATGTCCAGTATGAGTCCAGCATGCATACAAGCATTAACGTAGATTATCGTGTTGAACTACCTGAAAAAGGAGGTCATGTCATTGAAATTGACACCTTTCATTTCACACCTTATACGGTTAGTTGGTTTCCCAGTCAATTTTATGAGCGACAAGCAGAGTTCCTTTCATGCTCGTAAAATTGTTGTCTGGACATTGTCTCAGTTATGAGTGGGTACAAATTCCATCCACATCACCTACGATCCAATCTACAAATTATACTTATGAAACATACCAGCCTGTGTCAACCAAGAAGCCTTAAATCACAATTCTCTAAAGGTTTAATAGTTTAAAAGCAGAAGAAACCAAAATCAAGCGCCTTACTGCCGTTGTGTTTGGCGGACAAGAGCACCATTTCTTATTCGTCACCAATAGGAATTCACACAGCTCTCTCCAACAACGACATGTCTCAGTGTTAAATATAGATGCATTTAAGTAGATAAATTTGTTCTTTTAAAGTTAGGTCATTTCCACAGAAGCTTACTAGGTCGCTGAAGAAACTTGTTTGCCAAGGGCTACCTATGGTCATGGAAATGTACTGGTGTGGCACAGCGGCGCATTAACTACACTTATCCTTGCCTCAAAATTATAGTTGGTTCACTAAACCGTGAACGTGGCATTTGTGCGCAAGTCTCGCGAGCTGGATCCGATATGCACCTTGTACTTGCCGCTGGCGATTGCCCAGTTCTGTGCAGCCACATCCCAGTAGCTCAGGTCCCTGCGGCGAAGGCTGAACGTGACTTTCTCGCTCTTTCCAGTAGAGATGGAAACCTTCTCAAAACCACGCAACACGCGAACTGGCTGCTCTGCCTTGTCTGGGAATGTCAAGTACAGCTGAGCAACCTCAGTGCCGTCGAGAGAGCCAGAGTTTTTGATGGTTGTGGAGACGGTGACGAGTTCGTCAAAAAGGTCGGATTTTCCACCAGGGGTGAGGTTTCCACTGGGGTATGTCTGAGACAAAGCCTTCTTCTCCTTGATCTCAACGGAGGCACTACCGTAAGAAAACTCGGTGTATGACAAACCATGGCCAAAGGGATATCGAGGCTCGATATCCTTAGCGTCAAACCACCGGTAGTCCACATAAACACCCTCGTCAAAGGAGCACTCAGTCTCTTCGCAGACAGAGGCGGGGTAGTCCGACGCGTTCTTGGCAATGGTGTGGATCAGCTTTCCGCTGGGGTTCACGTCGCCGTAAAGAACGTCGGCGATAGCATTGCCTGACTCTTGGCCCAAAAGACCGGAGTAGACGACAGCTGTGATGTTCTCGTTCTCGATCCAAGCATCAAGCACTCGGGGACCAGAAACGTTGACCACGACAACAGTGTTGTTGCAGTTTTCGGCGACTTGCAGGACCAGGTTGTCCTGGTCAGTGTTGGACAGCTCGCTGCGGTCTGCGCCTTCGCCAGACCATGAGTTAATGAAGACAAGACACACTTCAGACTGCGAGGCGTAGTTGGCGTAGGAGGGGGAGACACCGGTACCGCCGCCGATGCCAAAGGTCTGACCACTTGAACTCGAGGAATAAGCTAAACCCATTAGCATTTTCTGGTTCATAAAGTATCGTGGTGTGCATGTGACCTACTGTTGTTCATGATCCAGAAGATCATTGACCTATCCTGGACTGCGCGTCTTGTCAAAGCATCGTAAGGGGTAATGAGATAAGGCAGCGACAAATCGCCAGAACCACCACCACTGACGAGATGACCCTCGTAGATATCGGCATCAGTGCCTGCAACACTCCATGCAAAGTTGGGGCCTTGAATCCGTTAGCAAAGTTCCATTGCATAGTGTTGTTAACCTACCAGCCTGGGCAGGGCCAGCATGCGATCCGTATAGCGAGAGAGACTTGGGCTTCTTCAGGGGGAGACCGCCGCCGTTGGTCTTGTTGTTCTTAAGCAAGCTGATGGCCTCTCCTCCAATCTTTCGAATAAGGTCACTGTGGTTTCCACGGACATCTCGCCACGAAGTGTAGTCAGTTTGGTCAGGTAAATCAGCAGTGTCAAGGCCAACATAGTAGTATCCCAACACAGTTCTGATGGCCATATCGTTAAGTCTCTCAGCCGTGATGCTTCCGTTCTTGAGTCCGGCAGACAGAGTGGTCTGGCTCCAAAGCCCGTTGGAGTAGGGCGAGTAGTCAAGACCGGCGTTTGCTGAGTCGTAGCTGGTAAACTGCGCAGACTCGTCAGGGTAAACAAAGCCGACGAAACCCAGTTCTTCCTTGAGCTTGCCCATGAGGAGGTCCTCGTTTTCGCAGGAGTGTGTACCGTTGACCAGGGGCATGGCGCACATGACAGCAACAGTGCCGGCCTTGATCGCGTCAGCCCATGGCCACATGTAAACTTCGTGCAAGGTCTTGTCATCGACATTGGAGGAATAAACTCCAGAGCTGGAGGAGCCGGATGAGGCAGGGGTTTCGGTGCTGGCGCCGCTGCCTGACGATTGAGTAGCGACGCTGCCAGTCGGTGTACCGGTCATGTTACTAGAGCCGGGACCCCCACCGCCGCCGCTGCCGCTACCGCCACTCATACGGTTGGTCTCTTGCTCGTAGAGAAGAAAGTGACGGACACCCTTGAATACTATATTAGCCCATCGGCTGCAAAAGTGCGGCAATTCGTTGAATAAAAGAACTTACAGCAATGACTCCAGCTTCTTGCTGGGCCTTCACACCTTCGGCAACAGCAATACCAGACAGGTATGGGTCAGGGGAAAAGGCCTCATTCTGTCTTCCACCTTGAGGCACACGACCTAGAGGTCCAAGCAGTGCACCATCAACAACGTTATGGCCTGTGCCAAAATATTCCTCGCCAACAGCTTTAAACTGGGCAGCAATCAAGTCCCTGTTCCATGTCTGAGTGAGGGCATTGCCCATGACGAAACCCGAGACATAATAGTAGAAGTTGAGTCCAGAAACACCATCAGTGTTTGCGTAAGCAGTCCATGAGGTATTTTCATTCGTGAAGCTGGAGGCCATCACAATGGCGATCTTTTCGGTGGTGTTGAGCGGGGCGACAAACGCTTTGGCCTTTTCGTACGCATCTTCGAATTGACCGAGCTTGACTTGATGGCAGAGATAATCAGCAATTCAGTTCGGTATGCCATAAGGAGTGACTGTAGTTACCATGACCACTTGAGAGATAGGCATTCTTGAATGAGGAATCCGAGGAGTTGCTGGCTGCTCTCGCGAACGCCAGCGTTGCGAGGACGCTCAAAGCCACGGCAGACTTCATCTTGAAGATTTGAGTCGAACTTAATAGTCTCCTTCAGTAAAGGAGAGTTTTAGATTATCATGCTATAACTATATATCTTCACATCTAGCTCAAAATTATTACTGCTTCTGGGAGCTGACGTAGCCTCATAGTTTGAACTTAAGCTGGGACTCCATCAGACGCGTATTTCCGGATACAATTTCCAGTCATCGTAGCTCACAACGTGGGCTGACTGGGGTGTATTCCATCAATTAGAGCAGTCGCCTACATCACACTGAGTACATGGCACGATGCTATGCCCTGCGTGCTTTGGCTGGAATTCCTGCGCAATTTCCTAGCATGTGCAGTGCCACGCGTTGTGCAAGGAATTAGTGGCGCAAAACGCAGATCTGAGCTCCACTGGATGGGGCAGACGTTTTACATGTCGAGGCCTTAGCCTGGGCATATCGGCATTTAGTGCCGAGTGCGAAAAATAATTGGCCGGGCCCGTAAAATAAAAGGCCGAGAGCTACACGGCTGATAAGCCCAGACCATTGTTCAAGGCAAGAATCAGCAAGGTTCATAAAAAGGCAAAAACACTCTGCACGGGAAAAAATGGATTTATGGATACAAGATGCATCGATTTCGTCAACCCTATCTATGTAGTATATACTGAACTTTTTTTAACACCAATTCCGTCAAACAAGTTGCAACAGGGGACATGGCACGAATATTACAGCCTCAGTGTCCATAAGGGTATGATCTGCAATCAATGGCAACGTCATCACACCTCAATGGGCCTCTGTGATATGGGCCAGATGCCCTGTCGTGGAAATTTAGGCAATGAACAGGTGGAGCTGGCTACAAGCAGTGCTAAAAGAGCGTGCAAAATACAATCGCCGAGATGATTTATTAACTGCTACAAAGCCCGCCGAGGTCGGTCCATGCAGTACCATGACCTGGTGGAAGCCATCGGGACCCGTGAACTGATCCAGCCGACCTCGGAGGCACTCTTTGACAATAAGTGAGGAACCGTAACTATACGATGACGTGGAGAAAGAGCCTCAATGTTACCCATGGCCAACGCAGCCAATGATACAACCTTACGTCTCCGCAGACTTGCCTAAGAGAGAAAATGGCTAACATGGTGAATCTTTCCCCGCCGAGCGATTTTCGTCCCATTGGTAGATGCTCCAGGAGTGAGCGCCATGATTTCCTGTGTCATGTCGTCCAAATCGGCCATTGACAAGGTTTCGTTGACTCTAGACCAACCCAGCTCAGTAGGGAGGCGTTCATTCTCTGTAATCAATTTGGTTAGCGGGCTAAATATATTTGTCATGGGACAGGGTTCTCACCAAACAAGTACTCAACTAGCGCCTTTCTCACCGTGCCAGTTGTCTTGTCTCCCAGGACAATGATGTACGCAGCACTCTCTCCGTATCCAAATTCTGTGCCCAGCTCGCTCAGCTCAAAGGTCGGGTTGGTCCTGTTCGAGTCTTGCACTCGCGCGTAGCGTGCATTTGCGGCCATGGTGGTGTTGATAATGTCGCCGGTCCAGTACGACTTGGTCTGGTCGAAAATAGTCTGGTTAAATGGCCGGGGGTTTCCGAAGTAGTAATCGACACGGCTGAATGTTTATTAAAACACCTTTCATGAACAAAGAGCCCAAACAAGAGACAAACCTCAGACTGGCGTCGTGCTCGAGAATGTTGTGACGAACAAGGTTCTTCAGCGAGAACTCGGATGCATTGGGGTAAGATGGGTTGGTTGTTATCGCTTCGTTAAACAGATAAGTGGAGAGCTCTTCATTTATATTTAGCGCCGTGCTGAGGGCGTCAATTGTGCGATTGAGAGTAATGTTCTTGCCATCTCGCGGCAGATATCCGTGGTTCGCGAGGGTATTCAGCATGGGGCAAGGTCCGCGTACTTGATGAGAATTTGATTAGTTTGTGTAGTTTGTGATTTTGCAGGTCAATTCCGGTGAACATACCTGCATCCTCAGAGGGAGGGTGCCAGTCGTGACTCGATCCTGCGTTCCTGCTGCCTGGGGATCCATTGCCAGAGTACGGACACGAGGCCGCAGTCGCTCCAGTCGCAAGAAGAGCTGAAATAAGGGTGAAGGTTTTCATGGTGTGTTTGTTGTGTATCTACCGAATGAAACCTGTTGGCTTGATGAGATAGATGTGAGGAACACACGAAGAGCTTTATATATCCGCATCTTGCTCTCGAACTTAAGTTGAAACTGACAGCGAAGGTCCATCAGCTTCGCGTTCAAGAATTCTACCCAATAGAAAGTCGTGTATTTGATTATGATCGACTGGTGATGTAAGTCCGGAGTATGCAACGCAGTAGCAACCGGCCGCAGCATCGGCAATTACAACCTAAATCTGGGGTCTTTAGATTGCCGAAACTGCCGGTTTCTTGCCAATGATGAGGCGGACGTTAATAAACAGGTGAAAGCTACGCTCTATGAATCCGGGCGCTGTTGAAACCTGGGGCGTGCGTCATGTCGTTGCCAACGCGTACCATAGTCCGTTGCTCGCAGAATGGCGGCAAAATGGCGGGGAGGCGAAGCTGCGCCCGACTATGACGACACAAAAGTTACCCTTAATAAACTGAGCTGGGTTTCCGAAACCTTCAATGTTTAATGATTGCTTATATGTCTAGCTTCATTCGAAATTAACCCTGGAGAATTTCCCGATGCGGTGGTGAGAGTCGACTCGACTATTCGTGAGCTCCACTCTTTGTTGTTTCTTTCGCCGCGTAGCGCAAGTTGGCGCAGGTTTCGCTAATATTTACAGCGAATGGCTGATAGTATGATTGTCTTGCTCAGAATTTAAAGACTTGTCATATTTTATTTATCGTCTTTTCTTTCTTTTATCTTTCCATTTCATTTTATGTTGGCCTAATTTTGCAACGGGACTTAAAACGAAACACACTCATTTTGTTCTCCGGGCTTTCCCACATCCCTTCCATTATCACAAACAGAATATACTCATATGCGTAGATTTATGTGGGCTGCTTTAGAAAAGGAACGAATTGGAATACATCAATCAAGCGCCAATACAACAAATACAGCCATTAAATTGGACTGGGTTGTCTGTACTAGCCCTGCACCTGTAGCTACTCAGCTACCCTATACTGGCGTCAAAAAGTGCAGCTGATTGGATCATGCCCAGAGCTAGTGCCATTCACTCGACTATCGCATTGGCGCCTCATTGGGCCAAAGTTGGAGTTTCGCGGTAGTCATTTATTCGCCAGATGTCTTGAAAGGCAGCTAACATGGAAGATGCCAGCTCTGTGGCAATCCTTCAAAGCTGTGGCGGCAAGATTGCTGAGACATGGGTAATGGTGGCGCAAATGTGGCGTGCAATCTGTGTCTCGTATCAACAGGGGCAATTTAATGCGACGTTTGAGGTGCCGGGCGGCAAGTGGATGGATGGATGGATTGATGCGTGGATTAGGGGCTGTAACCGAACGGCATTGACGAGCCGAGATGGCGTCCAGACGGTTTACGAGGGGATTAAAAATACGACAAGGCTTGGACGGGCAATTTCAACGTCAGCCCTAGGTGTGGATAGGGCCAATAGCCCGTATCTCATCCCATATCTCATCAGCGGCGACCAGCCACAGTGGCCTTAGCCCCTAAACCGTCCTTGGCTGAGACCCGCCCCTGGCATGAGTCTGGGTCTGGGGAGGTAGCGTAGCTGGGGACGAGTGACATACAAGCAGCTCGACGTTTGCAGATCACATCACTTTTTCCCCCTTCTTCCCTTCTTGCACACTCCATGAATCGCCTCTGTGTTGCGAACCCCTCTGCTCTCTCAGATCTGTGCCATCTCCCCGTTCCAACGCTGGCTCAATCAACCGCTCGCCGGGTGTTGCCCAACCCACCC
>NAGG01000407.1:0-28500 GCA_003031705.1 Calonectria naviculata
CTCAGCCACCTAATCTAACTAGCTTCTACGCCAGCAATTCTAGCCCGCTTCTAATCCAGCTATTCCAACCAGCTTCTTATCCAGCTATTCCAACCAGCTTCCAATCTAGCTATTTTAATTACTTACCCTATATTTCCTATTTTAGTAATACCTAAATCTACCCATGGGTTTTATTGGGTTATTAAATTAGGTTATTTTGGGTTATTTTGGGTACCTATAAATAAATTATATAAATATGGGTATTTTTGGGTACCCAAAAATACCCATAGGCTTTTTTTACTACCCATGGGTATATTTTATTACCCCTGGGTACACATGTACACCCATGGGCTGGGTATGAAATACCCTAAATAGAGCTGGGAATTAATTAAACTTCACATAGAAAAAAAAGACCTTGACTACGCACCAACTCCAGGCTACAATAACGGGTTAGGCTGTTTGAGGAGATGGTAGTGAGGATGAAGGTTCAAGGGAGAAGGATGGATACGAGAAATATCTTGGCCACTCTCATGAGCATATTCAATTGCAAAAGGCCAAGTTTCAGAGACTAGGTCATTTAAGCAGGTCGTCCAAAATTGCTTCATCTGGTAAGTGCATCCCGTCATAGTGGACCGTGCCTAGTGCACGTTCCTTTACAGGGCTAGATTCACCTCAATCACATGGACCACCAGAGTATGGGATTGTGCATTATCATGGTGATTCAGGAGGAAGAATCAAGTCTTAAGACCGGCGGTCGCAAAGTCAATGGTATCCGCTACCGAGAATCGGGGCATGAATGAAGTCCGGGATATACCGGGGCGTTGATTCAGACCGTGACATTTTTTGCCAGTGCTTCAAGTATATAAGGCCCTGCTGGCTCATCAGCTAACCAAAGAGTACCAATGCATTCGAACCAAAAGGTTCATTCAGTGATTGAGCTCAATTGAAAATAGACCTCTACTCCAAGCCGACCGCAAAACCCGATCAAAATGGGCCGAAAATACGTCAATAAGCTCGAGGGAAACCTGGTCCTCATCGTTGGTGGGACTTCAGGTATCGGGTTTGCCGTAGCAGAGGCAAGCGTGGAACACGGTGCCAATGTCGTTGTTGCCAGCCGCAATCAAGAAAAAGTTGATAGTGCCGTTCAAAGGCTGCGGAACGCATATCCAGATCAAGCGCATCGAATACGCGGTTATGTGTGCGATCTTGCCAGTTCCCAAGTCGAAGAAAATGTCACCAACCTTCTCAATTTCACAACGAATGACGGACAAGTACCGCTCAACCATCTAGTGGAGACGGCGGGGGAGACTCACACTTCGGTCAATCTTCTGAATGCTACCCAAGATGCGATACTCGAATCGACAAAGACACGCTTCATTGGGTCAATCATGCTCGCCAAAATTTCGACCAAATACTTCAAGAAGCATTGCACCTCTTCATTCACAATGACTGGCGGCGCAATTGTATACAAGCCCCAAGAAGGATGGAGTGTTCGCGCCGCAATTGGAGGAGCCAAGGACGCCTTGACCCGGGGACTTGCCGTTGACATGAAACCAATTCGGGTCAATCTTGTGTCACCCGGAGCAGTTCAGACGGAAATGCTCAAGGATTCCACAAAGGCATGGGGAAGCCCTGAGGCTGTTGAGCAGATGCTCCGATCGGTGTCACTACTCGACACGATAGGCCAGCCTGAAGATGTTGCTGAGGCATATCTCTCCGCGATGAAGAACAACTTCTTGACCGGCACAGTGTCTCTTGTTGAGGGTGGGCTTTTACTAAAGTAGGGAGGAAATGCGAAGCCTATTATTATTGAAGCCTTGATAGGGAATATCTGGTCATTAACTACGGAGGTTGACTCTTGAAGTATTGTTAGCTCGCCCCGCCCGGACAAGGAGCGATTTTGTGTACTTTTGACCACAAAGGTACTAAAATTGCAACCTAGGAAGGAAATAGGTCATAAATAGACAGAAGAGGTCTCTTTCTTTATTAACACCTTGAAGAAGAAGAGCAGTGAATATCTCCATCTAACTTGCTGTCAGGCTTTCTATCCATATTCCATATTCCATATGGAGCGATTGTTGTTCGGATTATGAATTTCTCTCCGTATGGAATACAGCTATCTGGTATGGATAGAAAGCCAGACATCGTTCATGATACTCTGCAGGTGATCGCGCAGTCGCAACAGTAGTCGGGATAAGGACGAGAGAGTAAATCTCCACAAACTAGTGGGTATCTATGCCATCATATCCTTGGCCAAGTCCGGCGTGGCTGAGGCAAGCTTGATACCATACCGATCTCGTATCCAATTCAGTCGTGCTTGACAGTCTTCGACCTGTTGGCTGGTACTCTGTGGGTTCGCAATCACGATAGCTAGTGGCCAGACCAGATGATACATGATGACAGCCTTTTGCTGCGGCTCGGCCAGTGGCGTTCCTTGTCCGTCAACTTCGCCCATCACGTACGGCATCTTGGCACAAAACACCTGGGATAGTCTCCTTAGATGCGCTTCTGCTAACGACACTAGCGTCCCTGCCAGACGTGTCTCTGGAGCTGACTGGCTGATGCTGCTGTCGAGCTGCAAGAGCGCACGACAGCACGACAGCAATCTGCTGAAAAACAGGATCAAGGCCACGTCGAAGTGACTGTCGACACATGCTGCCCACCTCGAGGTGCAGCTGATGAGTGACGGACTCCCTGCGTTGGCCTGTCGTCTGTCTGTTGTCTCCTGTGGTCTCCATGGGGACGTTAGCGAGCTGGCAATCTGTGCTAATTCCAGTTGAATGTCCATTGCTTGTCGTATTGCTGATAGGAGCTGGTCTCGCTGGTGATGCCGCCCGCCGGATTGTTCTGGTGCTGTGATGTGCTTCGCCAATTGAAAAAACTGATTGATGCGAGTTACAACTAGGCCGGTGCGGACGGTAGGGTTATTCGTATCCAAGTTTGCATCCGGTATAGCGAGGCAGCCAAAGTCGTTATTTCCAGCGAAGGAGAGAACTTGCTGTCAACCCTATCAGCGCCGAATAATCCATTGTTAAAGAGGAGCTAACCAGTTCTGAGAATATCCAACTGCTGAGTGAGCTCTCGCCGATGTTGCTGAGTAACCGACGACCGAACACGTCGTAAAGTTTGGAGATGCCGCGCATGTGAATCGCCTTTGCATTCGGACCTTCGCAATCCAAGTCCTATCCCGGCAGTTAGTCACAGCACACTTTAGCTACCTCTAAAGTCCATTACAAACCTCCATCATGCCCAGAAACATGACCGAAGCCAACGTTTCATCCTTCAACCCCTTCGGTGACGCAGACAAATCTCTGTTGACGGCTCGTAACGCAGCTCCGTAGTGAGCTCGGGCTGTGAAGTAGAGCGTCGATGACTTATAGTGGCGTGACAGAGACATGTACGCGGTGGCAAGGGTGGCTTGTCGCAGGCACGAATCGTGATTGGATGCATAGTACATGTCGTGGAGAAAGTCTAGATGACCTCGGACGGCGTTAGGCCCTGGTTGGATGCAGTGCTCGTGCAGAAAGTAGACGATGGACTCCTCCATGAAGGAGGGCTGTGGCTGGCGCGTTGGGATTGAGCTCACTGAGAGTGAGACACGGCGAGTTAGATGATGAACCAAGGCAACCCGATCGCCGTTGGCCGGCTGAGGCTGCCAGAAGCCCCCAAAGACGGGATCGCGAGAGACATTGCCTCGCGGCCCGGCGTGAAATCGAACAACAAACGCCCGTTCATATCCGGGGCACGTAGTCCGATACAGTTCACAGCGGCGACAGCCCGGTCTCCTACCGTCGCACTAGACGTATTACAAGTAATGGTCAGAAACGGTCTCAACGAGGTAGGGGTCCCGGTACTTTGATCTTGCGCTCGCGGCATCGCCTGCAGCCTGAGCTGAGACTGCCGGGGAACACCATGGCATGAATCGGTCTCCGGTTGTCGGTGTCGATGGATTGGCCTAATCCGAGGGGTCCAGTCTGCTGCAGTCAAAATCGCGCTGGAGGCGGGGATGGAGCGCTTGATAGGAGCAGGCCGAGTCGAAGTGATGCCTTGGATCTGTGGAGATGCCATTAAAGTTTTTTGGATTGGCTAGGCCTGTTTCCACAACATCTAATAGAACCTGAAAAACTAGGGAAAAGAGGACGCTAATGCAGCTTCGCAATCTAGGGCCAGAAGGGGTTAAGACTCCAGGCGATCGTCGATACACTGCCTCCAGCATATTACTTAGCGCTAGCGACAGGGATTTATTATCCTGCCTTACCTCAGCACGGAACCCCAGGCCATCAAAGTACCCTAGTCTATACGGAGGTTGGCAGGGGTACCCAGGAAGTAGGTTAATACTTGACAAACTTACAGGGGCCTTATTGTACAATACTTCAGACCATCGCTTCCGTAGAATTAGCTATGAATACTCGCCGGCCGCTCTAGGTCGAGCTCCTCATTCTGGTAGGTGGCGATTCGATCAATAAGATATCGATGCCTACGTATGAATAAGATACAACCCTCTGATCTTGTGTATAATGGCTTCCGCGTGATCTCAAGCTGACAGTTTTGTAATGGCCTTGACGTGTTCCCTTCGTGTTCAAGACGTGCTTTAACCGGTATGCAGTAGTCGGGCCCATGCCACGCCTACGAATGCCTGGATCGGCCAGCTCACCTTGTAGCTCACCCGGCTCACTCAGGTCGTGCGATTGGTCGGAGAACCAGAAAAAAATCTGATAAATACTTTCATATCATGTTCCATTTATTTCATCAAATCTTGTTTCCAATTCCAGATGTAAAGTTTAATAGCTATTGCTCACAGGGGCAGCAAGGATCACTAACGGTTAACCCGGGGGTAGGCTAGCTTTTTAACAAGCAGGAACAGCGAGGGTGTCTTTTTCATTAATAGCATAGCAGAGGAAAGAAGAGAGAGCCATTCAGGAAAGAACCATTACTGGTGTGTTCAGTTCAAATTAGATTAGCGAGACCGTCAGCCAACATGTGTTGGGTGGCCTTTCAGCCGATCACGTAAGGCCACCCGTCAGTTCCTAAATTGGGATAACTGACGACACTACTCAGCTAATTCAAATTTGGTACTTGTGAAGCTATTCTGCTACATATTCTCCCGGTTGGAGGGCCTAGAATATCCAAAACCGAGGGCTTAAATACCTCTTGAAGAGTCGAGCATAATCTATCTCATCCAATAGTCATCCATTCACCATGATAAATGACGTGTGGGATTCTCCCCTCTTCTTCACCAACTACAAATGCATTGGGCTGAGGGAAGGAAACAACTCGACCCGGTCGATCCAGCATTTCCTTGGATGACGATCCAAACCAAAAGGCAAATTTGAGCAACGGGGTGAAGTGGTCCTCAGTGACTTTGTCTGGACTGGCGTATGCTATATGGTTTGTTAGTGGTGAATATATTTGCTGTTCTGAGGAGTACCCACTAGTCAATTCCCGGCCATTCAAAGTTGTCCCAATGATAACAGTGCCAGGGGAAGAGGTACTCTTAAAGCCGAATGATCCAGGCAACCGAGCTGAGACTTACTTGCGGGCTGGTAGCGAGCTGTACAAGACACGGCACGAAGAGTGGGTTTCATGAGCCATTATTGGCCAGAATGTGGATCCCATCCCGTGTCTCGCGCTGCCCGAGGGAGCCATGCAAGCGGCAGTGTCCCATGCATCTCACCGCTTGGTCACATCGTTGGAATATGGATCGCAGACAAGTATCTGGCAGTAGACCGCTGCAAAGGAATGAAGGGAGTGATGCTTGATGCTAACCCCAAAGGGTGTCCAGAAAACCACCCACTCAAGTTTCCTAGTGCCATCCACTATCAAGGTGCTTGCAGTATAAGACAGGAAGATGAATCATGTCTAGGTAAAGATGTATTCCACACCCGCGTCATGAATACCGTCAATAAAACTCGCTAATTGGCTCATGGTTGGTTCCCTATAGGAGGTACTAGCCGCGGGACTGAGTCAAGAAACATATCATGCCGCTTTGGCTTGCTATGCCGGGGGCATCATCCGTATTGCCAAGGCCCTAAACGGCTACTTCTGACTCCCTAATGCCTGTGATACGTAATCATAGCGGTGCCTGTTTGAATATGTATAGTACTTTTGAGACATTAACTACACCTTGGCATTCTTCCTCGGCCCCTTCCCGGCCCCTTTGGGGACAAGAACAACCAGTTCAGCTTGGGTGATATATTCTCAATAAACGGCACGAAGTGGGGCTTGAGCGAGGATAAGTGAAGCTCAGACGTCAGCCAGCATATGTTGGCGGTTCGGCCACGAACAAGACAGGCTCTCATCAGCTACAGCACCAGAGTGCCGCGAAGGGGCTAGTTTGTCATGCGGAGTGTGCATTGGGCGTTCAATGGCTGCCAGCCAAGCTTGACTAATCTCACCTGCGGCTGCAGCTCCACAGATTTTGCTCTGCCCTCTCTGTTCGCAATGTCTGTGAAACTATACTGACCATGATCTATGACGTAATGACACCGATGATATATGCTGAACAAGACAGCGATGGTTGAAGTCCTGTACGTATCTTCTTGGGGATATTGTTTCATGCTAGGTGAATGGGCCACTTGATCTAATCTTCACAACTTAATGTCGTTCAATTCATCTTCTACCACCGGGAGGAGTACAGGACGATATACAGTTCATGAGGCTTCATGTTTCGTCGTCTCACTTATTCGCTCCCAATGGAACCAATATCTCTTTCCGGAACCACGGCAAGTAGACCGTTTGAGCCCACGCAGTTAGCTCTCTGAGACCGGCTACAGTCTGGTAAACTTCCATGATGCTCTGGGTGCTACCAGATTGACGCTCGGTCCAGAAGATGGTTTTAGTGCCTTCTCATGTTGACAAGACAAAGAGCCAGCGGTGGCCATGGACAAGAGCGCCTGGGATAAAGGGCAGTCGAGACAATGCCTCCTCTGCTTGTTTCTCTTGCTCCTCTCGGCCACCATCTCTTGGCAAAGATAGAACCGCAGAGCGGAGGAGTGGCCAATAAGCCGCATGCCAAGTACCCATATGCAACTCTGCTCTAATCACTTGCCGGCTTGGGCCCTTCGTGTCAATACTCAGGACGATGGGGCAGAGGTGCAACCATAGGGCTAGATGCATGTAATGTCTTGCGTTTACTGCCTTGACCCACTCGTGATATCACGATGGGTAATTCTGACACGAGGAAATCTTCAGACAGTTTCTCAATATGCGTCAAAATGAACTGCGCATTAGGCATATCGGATCATGTCACGTCATGTTATACTGTGCTGATTGCTTGTTGTTGATGCTTTTTCGCGACATTGGCATAGCAACCCTTCATACAGCCTGGCATCAAGAAACGAGACCCCACACGGGCCAATCGTCTTCATGTTTCCTATCCTTTACTCCTGAGTTAGTCTAAAATATCTGTACTGAATTTTTGCATGCATTTTCTATTATGTATTTTCCGTAGAGTTCTTGAACAAGATTGAAATCAGTTCTAGAGTTCCCATGGTTTTCAATCTATAGTCTGTTGAAACATTGGGAGATGATAGCTGTTAAGGGGACTCTCCGTAACAAATAGCTTATAGCGACGAGCTATGCGATAAAACAACTAGTGCAACAAAGAATATTTTTGAGTGATGAAGCCCATTGTGCGAGGGATATGACCAAGCCTTGCAGACACATGGAACATATTGATTTAGTAATTAAATGTAATATACGCACTGTCGTCTGTGATTGTAATTATTGTCTGTGATTGGATATGATTTAAATACGTTAAGCAGTCTCATATTACCCAACCAGTTTTATTGATTGGGATGGGCTAGATTCTGCACGCATTCTAGTGACTGGTGTCAGTAGACTCCTGCCAAAGTCACATTTACAAAGCACTTTTCACTCTAGCTAAAACAGACACGCCCCTTTTGGACTATGTTTTGATAAGTGAAAAATACTTATGTTTCCACTTTTTTTCCTTGTGCACCTCACAGCTCAAGAGCCCCTGCACGACTGACGAGGTCATTACAACGACGGCAAGTCTTTTAATATGCTGTCCAGTGAGGTTTCGGCCCATTTGAACTGTCATGCGTCCAATAAGAACCCGTTCACTCCGTCTTAGCGGATAAAGACATGAAAAATGTCGGCGTTTGCAACTAGACTATGTGTACCATACACTATCATCGTTAATCATCCACCTTAAAAACATAACCACACGTTTCCAAACTGTAGTAGGAGTTGCATTAGTCTTTCTTATCCGGTTTATTTCGGTGTGCCTTTCAATACCATACACCCAATTGCCGTTTGAGTTATTCCGAAACCAACCGAACCCATACACATAATCCGATTCATCAAGTGTCTTGATCCTTTCTTTTATAGTACGTTGGGTCTCTACCAGCTCTATGTCACCCCGAATGTGATCCGAATGAATTAGAAACTTCATCATTTGTCTCATGTTAGTCGGTACTATTCGTAGAGCGAAGGGCTTTCGAAAGCTGAAGTGGTAACCGATGTGAAAATGAACCACAAATATATAGGCAGTTAGCAACGCGGAGGCCATTGCTGCTTGTAAATCACTGTCAAATGAGGTTGAACCGAACGAGCCCGCAGAGAGCTGTAGCGAGCCGAGGAAGATTGTGAGGATCGTCGTCGCAAGGGAAGCAATCATTGTGTTACAGACGAGATAATGCCCATTCTGGTACGCAGCCCAAATTTCACAGAGCGGGGAGCATCTGTTATAGTCTACCCATAAAACGCTCGGAGGTTGATACCGATGTGCAAGGGCATGGAAAGGGCCCATGGTCCGAACATCTTGGTCAATGATATCAACGATGGACTAGTTGCCATGGTTAGAGGAGATTTGAAGTTTTGTTGTATTGACTCACCTGAATGAATAAAGCACCAATGAGAAACCAATTAGAATCTAGTGAAATGCGAAAATTCCACAGCTGCACCTTTGCGTTTTTGTCGAAATTTTCCGTGAGGAGTCCCAGAAAAAGCATCAGAACAAACAATCCAGCCAGCCAAAGACCGAAAACCATTCGTCTGAAAGGAAAGAATATACTCCCACCGGTGATGAAGCCGCTACATTCTGTCCATACAGAGCGAAAGGTTTGACCCACAGGTTGAGTACCAAAAACTTTCCGCCTCAAAGCAGAGGATATAACTCCACCAGTGAGAAGACCGCTGCATTTTGCCCATGCTTTTCGAAGCTTTTCCTCCAAAGGCGACAATGTGTGTGTAGTATTATTGAGCTTAATCAGATCCTTTTCATTAAGGTGAAAAGATAGCTCTGCGATATTATTGTCGGAGTCATTTGCAAGCAGCTGCGATAACCTTTGATCGTCTGGAACATCATTTCGTTCATCCCTGATCATATTCAATAGTTGGGCCGTGCCAGAGATGCCTCTGATATCAATTTCATCGAGGTATCCGATACGCCGTTGCCTACGGAGGAGAAAGAAAACAAGTATGCAACAGACTTCTGCCGCAGCCAATGCTCCCATAAGGCAATATGTCCATTTGGTGTCGACAATAGCAACCTGCCAGGAATATGTATCTGACCACTGAAGTGTTCCTCCGCTGTAAATATCCCAGTGGAAAACATAGTTGGACAGTAGAGGTATAATGATGTTGGCCAATACCATGCCGAGGCTTGAGACCAAAACGGACCAGTGGTTCCACCAAAGAGCCTGGACAAGGCTCAATGGTACCCAGAATGAGTGGTAATTGAGGCAAAATGTTTGTTTCCCGGTTTTCGGCGACTGCGCGAGACGATAGTAAATATCAAGACGCTTGATCTCGTCGTCGAGATACTTCCACATGCGGCCGTACAGAACAGCCAAAACCATCGGAAGATACGTAAATGCCCAGTAAACACCATTGCCCAACCTGATAGTTGTATTCTTTTGGCTGTACTGTCCGTCGAGGCCGACATCATAGTAGTGCGACAAGATGCCTTGCGGAGGTCGCTTGTATGTTGCAGATCTGATAAAAGTTGTATTGAATTCTGTCCCCGTCCAGGTTCCGTCTGATGCGAGGCCACCAGTCCAATCTGTATCACATAGTTAGCTTTTTGAAAAGAATCTCGCTCTGTCGGAGGATGCCTACGTTCAAAGAGCCTATCTTCCTGCTTGCTCCTTGATTGCAAAAACCACACCAAGAAAAGCAGAGAAAGTGTGGTAGCTGAAACAAAAGCCAAGTATGTGTCGCTGAATGCCCATGATCTAGACTGCGATTTTTCCCGAGGTATCACAAACCTGGTAATCCACTTTCCCAGATGTAAAAGTAGAGTAGCGACACAAGGGCCGAGTAAAAAGAACATCACGCTGAACAGAACCCACTTCTCATAAAAGAATGGATGATCTCCTAATGAAATGCTGGATGGTGGGTTAAACAGGCTTTTTATTGATGCACTCGCAAAGCTGGTATTCTCCAGTCGATAGAGATCAGCATGGCCAATGCGGCTGGGAGTACATCAGCAAACTAGATAGCGGTTATATCTTGATCAATTACTTACTTTCCGCCTATGAGATGTAATATTCTTTCAGGGACCAAATACCCCGAGGAACGGGTTTTATAATTCAGCGGCACATTAAGGTCGGAAATATCGTAATAAAAAGGCCAAGTAGAATTGCTGATACTTGGCACACGACTTACATCATCTAGAGTACAATCGCCGAACAATGTCAAGTGTCTGGAATTAACGAGCAAGCACGTGGTTTCAGCCACTGGATAAAGAGGCTCGGTAACCGAATTGTTCTCGATCTGGATCCAAGCGGCCCTGTTGAGCAACATCGAGTAAGTAAATTTCAAGCCATCAATATCAGTAGGGGGCGGGAAAGATACTTTGGAAGAGTCAAGAGCCATTTATCTGAAAGTATTTTGTCGCCCGTTTCGCCACCGATCAAGAAAATGTTTTGTGACGTTCTATCGAGAGACGCTCCCACAGCTGCGCAGACTGATCCCCGTGGGGAGGGAAACGTAGGGTTCTCTGCTTCTTCGGTGGAGTTGAAAGGAATTCCGTCTTCATCTGTGATAGACATGTCAATCCATTCCTGTGATTCAATATCATACAGGTAAACTACCGACATGTCTGCCTAGATCAATTTGGAGATTAGCAAACTGTTGCAAGTACACACTACAGTAAGTGCTTACCGGAACTAGTTTCCCATTCTTCTCGGTGTAACCCCCAATAACAGCCAGTGCACCACTCTTGGTTACTGTGTTAAGAAAGACCAGAGTTTGGTTGATCACGGGGATGTGAGGAGGGACTGTAATAGTCGAAAGAGATTCGCTTGGCATATCGAATATGGTGAGGCTATGCAAGTAAGACACTGCCGTCTCTGATGACGATCCATTGTCGGTATGCTGGGTCTGGCCTCCCAGATAGTAGCCCTTTTGTAAATCTGGGACGTTGCATCCGGCGCCGTAACTCGGCCTGTCATTTGAGATACTTGTTTCCAAGTCCAGTAAACTCCAATCAAATCCCAGCTCGCTCGCTTCGATACGCCAGATATTGTTATCGATCGTCTCGCTCTCGTTCACAGGTCTTCCGCCGAATAGCCAGGCGCGATCTACTAAGTTGCTCCAGATGTAGCCGTTAGAGATGCTCGGTGTGTCTGATGGCCTTGGGTAGGAGCCCAGGGGTGGTCCTGTGATGTTGGTGTAGTCTAGACTGTGATTTGCGGACACCATGTACGGGGCTATTCACCCGATCAGCGCCAGTTCATGGTCATTTTCATATGATAGGCCTGTCAATTGATACCTTTGTATGGGGGTATGGTGGCACTGTTGATATACTGGCACCCATATATCCAAACTGTGCCCATTAAGTAGAAGCCTATTAAAGAATGCTAATGTCAGCTAACGAACTGCCGCTAAGCCAGCACATCCTTACTGTGCAAGCCCACGCGGGGAATAGCGTTGGTATCCATGCTATTGAGTTTGTTATGATCTGGCCTTGAGTAAACGAGTCGGACTTTTAATCGTGGCAAGGCTCACTCGTCGGGACATTTGCCGTTTGACAAAACGCAACCCTGGGTGGCGCGGCGAAAGTAGCGACATGTTGAGCCACCACATCTGGCTCCTCGTGACGCTGGCTTTAAGTACATTCTCAAAGGCATGCTTCACATGGCGGCAAGTAAGGCCATTTAATTGGGCAACTATTTGTTTTTGCCTTGCGCCATCCTCGTTTCGTTTTTGGCTGCTTGGAGGATCCTTGATGTGGCGTCCCGTGATAGCCGATGCGCAGGGCGTGGCAGATTGTCAGTTTGCCTTGTGATGGGAAGACAACAGCATCCAGGATCAGGCATCGGGACCCGTCTGTACTGTCCATTTAGATTAGTATCAGAACCCCCAAATTAGGCCACAGGGAAGCTGAATGTAAAAAATGGGCGATATGGCTTCTTCTGTTCTTAGCCACTTATGCTGCTCCTATCGTCGAGCGAAGACGCGACCGAAGTGCAAATACGGCGGCGAGTGGGTGAGGGATTTTGTGTCCATCGGTCCTAGTCCAGCAGCTGATACCTTTATTTGCTTTTGTCGGCTATGAGGCTTGTAGTTGAAGGCGTGGAATGGCGAATTCGGCTGACAGGCTGTCGCCTTGATAGGTCCCAAAGTCAGGCTCGCAGGGTCCAGACTGATTTCGGGCATAGCCCCCACCCAGCACCAAGCTCTCAGCCACAAGAGCCTAGTATGGAATCAGAAGTGGCTGCATGTTGTCGGATCATTGCGGTACCTCGTCCTGCATTTTAAATGGGCAGATGAAGGTAGCCGTGGTACCAATATTGTCTGCGCTGAACAACAATAGTCTTTTTCCATTTTAACTGGTGGGGTCTACACCAGAACACTCTCGACCAGAGGCGCAGCTGCTCAGTCTCCAGGAAGCCTAGGAGCAGCACCTATCTCGATCATTCGGCCGAAAGGCACTTGTGATGGATACTTATTAATGCTCACGCCGATGCCATGGAGCTTGACGCTGCCGGATTGCTCTATGCAGCAGCTTCCACCTCAACCCGTCTCAAACACATCGCTCGAATACATGATGTCCACCAGAACAACAAATACCGCAGGACAATCAACAACAACAGCAGACCTCGATCCTACCTTGCAAACACAGGATGTCCAACCCCTTTTGTCGACTCGGACAAGCCGTCAGGAATTTACAATAGTTGAGCCGGATCAACCGGAGCGCACTTGGAGACCCTTTCAACAACGGTCAACCTATATTCTCATTCTCTTAGCCTTCATTGCAGTTGTATCCACCGCCTCCACTATTAGTATTGCAGCTCTAGGGGCAAGACTGGTAACTCAATGGTAAACCGCCTTTCTGTGACACGCTAAATCCATCTTGTACTTACTAACCGTCTTTATCTTACAATAGCCAATTTTCTACTACTATGGACAGATTAATAAATGGAGAGAACGAATTTACAGCCCCAATGGATGTGAACCTTCCTCTTCATTGCTCACAAACAAACCCTGTTCGGTTTGCTAGTAATCGTTATCAGGATTACATCGAGTATGACTTGGAATGCGGGGTAGATTGTGTGGGCGATGATCTAATTGCCATCTGGGCATACTCAATAGAGATGTGTCTGGAAGCTTGCTTAAGCCTCCGAAAGTCCTCGAAGGATAAGGGTGGAGATTGCGACTATGTGGCATTTACTCCGCAGATGCCGAGGGCCGTGGAGAGGAAATTGGGAGGCAATTGCTTCCTCAAGAAGAACTGCACTAGTGTAGCGGATAACCACGATATCTTTTCCTATGCGCACCTACATTAGATGAGAGATAAAAGATGAGGAAAAAAGACAGGTTGATCCAAATACACTCGTTCAATTTAAATTGCATTTGAGATTGCAATTAGTAAGTAGTGTAAACTATGAATACATTGTATTCCTCTGTATAATGGCCAAAGCACTCGTAAGCTACATAATTGAGATAGTTCGTATCGCAGACGTATCAAAAAGTTCGAAAGTCTGTTTTAGATACTGAAAATGTCCAATACCGATTCTTTCATATGTTTCCTCCTCACCTAGAGCCTTCTGCAATGCTAAGTAAGAGTGGTGTCACCCACCTGCCAGAGAGCCCACCGTTGCACCCACGCCAGGGCGGTAATGTTGATTTTCGGCCTCTATCTTCGTCCTGGGCGATATTTAAAAGTCACGATTTACCTTATAACTTGCAACTTCTATTGTTGCGTCTGTCTGAAGAGTACTTCCAAGCATAATACTCCGAATTTAACCCGGACAAGGTCTCCCGTCAAGCGGATAACGCCGGATGTGACTCTACCCGTAGGATCAGAGGTCGAAGTAACGCAATTGGAATATTCGACGTCAATATACAACTGGAAACAGAATCGGTAGCTTTCTGGGAAATGTTCAATTCTCCCAGAAACGGATGCCCATGACCACGATGGTGCAATATATGTTGGCCCACGTCGGCTAGATTGGGAGCTGGGCACATACCGCAGAAGACCTTCTTTCAAGTGCTCCTTCCAAAGGCCTACAAGGTGCTTATCAGGGTTCATGCCCCAATAGTCAAGCAGGAAGCTAGCCAGACCCGAAATGGCGCTGGGTCTGTCTTCGGAATGCTAGAGGTCCCTCACGGAGTATTCCTCCATTATGGAGGCTCACGCAAAAAATACTGACGCCCAAGACCGACATGAAGCTATCAGTTATATGAGCAGTATTAGGTAGAGGTAGCCGAATACATCATCAGAGGCGCTTCTGTTCAACAATTGAAATGCACGGTATGTTTGTCCTTTCACGTCCCCTTCAGCATCTTTGTCACACTCCCAGTCAATGCCGGCAGGAGTGCAATATACTATGCCCATAATTATCTCTTGTAGAGCCCAGCCACGCGTGCATAGAATATTTGAAACGACATTCGTATGTTCTTGATGGTCTGCGAGCCAATAGTCCTCGTGTGTTTCTGACTTTGTAACTGTACGCCAGTCCCAGAATCTGTTTGAACATCCAGGGCTTTCATCAGCCGCAATGGCTACTTGTGCATTTGGGTATATCTTCTTCATTTGGCTGGATTGCTCCGACCAGTCTAAATGGTCGCCACTCTGGATGATGCGAAGTGCATCTACCCACAGAAACGGCATTCTCAATCGCCAACAAACATGCATTGCGTCTTGAATTGTCTAATTTTGACAACGAGTATAACATTTGACACTGAGAATTGGACGATAGAACTACCTTTGGAAGTATTTGGAGGGACATTTACTTTTGGTTGTCCTCGATGTCGTCGGGTGTAGTCGTAAAAGACTCCCTCTCACTGCCCCAGAAATAACCCAACGGAACATAATCGAGGTTTGCATCATGGGCAAAGGTCATTGTCTCAGCCAGTCGTAAGGCTTTGTCGTTTGGCTCCAGAGTGAGTAATCGCCGCGCAGTGCATGAAGAGGCAATTGGATGACATTTGTATGTCTCCCGACGTATCGGAAACCATTTCTTAGCTATCTCCATTTTGTTGTCAGATATCTCAAGCCTTGGGTCTTGTATTCTTGATTCACTGTCTATATCGTAGACATGTTAGGATGCTTATAGCCACTCATCTTGAAGAAACTATCACTTAAATGAATTTGCCATTTATATTTCCTGAGCGTTGAATCAAGCAAAAGCGACTCTGCTTCACCTAACAAAGCAAACTGCCACGTCTCCATCTTTAGAAATGGGCGACTCCAGACAAAATGGCCCTGTTCGATGTAGTCCATGTCCTTCGTCACTGAAACTTCGCGATTGTTCAATTCCATTCTGTCCAAGCCTTTATTGAGACTTTCTACTATGGAGAGAATAATTTTACATCCCTCACAGCAACAGAATTGGTACAGGTTGCTCTGCGTCCAGCGGTGCGGCTTGTCGTCACTGTTGACTGTTGTAAATATGCAACATGTATAAGCTTGTTCGAAGGCATCTATGATTTCTAGGGGGCTTTTAAGTGCTTGAAATGGTTCCTTGTCGGGGATGCATCGCACTATCCAGCTACGACGTAACTCGTTGTCCGGCATCAGATTCTCTTATTTGAAAAAGGCTGGCCATTTGGGTGGGTGACTATCTCTCTTACATTTAGCCCTGCGGTGATTCCACCGCATTACCAATCTTTGCGATGAAGACATTGGCGAGTGAAATTTGACGGTGATCAATGGTGTAAATGCGAGCCCTATTGCAAAAAAAGGGCCCCTTCCGCAAGGTTAATGACCTTTTTGCAACTCCCAAGTGGTGAGACATGTTTGGTTGACGGCGTTGATTCCTTGGTAACCAGGTTGCAATGTCTTGGAATAGCCGAGGTCTAAGCCACACCTCCTCAAGAGATACTGCGTCCAATCGCACCGCCTTCGGAAAACGCCATCCATCCCTTCGCGTAGGCAGTGGGTATGGCACAGCTGTCGGACTCACTCATCGTTTGGAAAAATGCCTTGCGCCGCCTGACTATTGCTGTGAAGGAGCTCATCTTAGATTTGGTGGTCCTGTTAGGCGAAGTAGTTTGTTCTCTCTGAACTAACGCGGGCTTGAGGTGGTAATGCTACAGGAGGAACCAGCTTCCTAGTAGTTACTTTGGTCATAATCGACACCATTTGAAGGGTTAGGGTTAGGGTTAATAGTGATACAAAGAAACCAAGGTATCATGTCCTGTCGACATCCAACGTGTTAGCCAAGATCGTCTCGTAGCCCAACTTCCAGCCAAGCAGTTCACGACATTGCTCTCCTCCTCAATCCAGATTTGTGAGAGGATTTGATTTGACAAACTTGAATTACAACATCGATACCAACCGAGTCGAAAAGAATGGTCAGTACTCAGGCGTCCCATTTGCTGCTTTGACAATCTAACACACCTGATAGATGGCTTTGATATAGCCCTCAATACATAAGGAAATAATGATCGATTGTATCTTTCTACAAGCACTTTAAATGCCGCAGCTGCAAATGTTTGCGAGAAAAGTCAACCTGTTGGCTTGTATAGGGTACTCTTTGGTACAGGCTAGTCTTAATTAGGAATGGTAGTAATGCAGGGGACTGACTGGCCATGCCAGATTACCCAGGGAGCACTGGAAGGTCACGTTTTTGCGCATTTGCGCAGTAACGTGACTTGAAGAAAAAAGCAAGGAAGGCGAGAAGGCATCGGTCCCATTTGCGATCTTTCTTCTCAATTTAAACTACTTTGTTCGCAAATACCGGTTGACTCTTGTGGCCCCTCACCATTGAAAGCCCATCATTGCGTATTTCATCGGCAATGTATCATTGCCCTACGGGGAGCTTTTGATGAAATAGTTCAGTTTGCCTAGCTTCTCTCTCTGTTCAAATCAAAGCGACAGGAAATATCGCCCTCCTTGACGTTTCCCCTCACGAAGCCGCAGGAATGGCGATGTTTACCATCGGTCTAGGGGGTATCCCGTATCACAAATCATCCTTCCTGCTATTTCTATGCACGATCTTAGCCATCCAGGGAACAGGTATTGCAGAACGAACTCCGGGACAGGATACGTTCGGAACCATCATCAAGGAAGAAATTCCCTACACAGAAAATGCATCGTGTCCTGACTTTTATTTATCCTGTGGCATACCTAACGTTACAAATGAAATTAACGAGACTTTACCATCAAACGCGCAACAGCTTCTTTCGATCGGAATTCTTTTCTTTCAAGCTCTCTACTATACTGGAATGGGAGTGTCATTTATTGTATACTCCGAAGTATCCTCTTACCTGCAACCTAGCTGCCCACTAGATCTTCTTTTGGATTATTTCAATTTGTGCACAGGGGCAATGGTCCTAGGATACATTATGCTCTCTCGCGTTAACAAGTGCAAGGTGACTCATGTAGCGGAATACCACCAACCAAACGGCATTAAGAATCAGGGTTTAGGAGTATTTCTACCGCCCCTTGCATACATTAATGTGGTTAACTTTGCGCGATATCCCACGCCAACGGAACTCCTTTTGCATTCTGGTTATTGGTGCATGTTTGGGCTATTACTCCGGCAGATTGACCTCTCTCACAACATCTACTGTGAGCAGTGTTTCAGTACGCATCATTCCAATTATTTCGATTGGCGAGGCTGTATATATGAATTACTCCCTAGGGCACCTGGTATTATTAGCTTCCAGGCCTTGTCGCTGCTCATTGAATGTTGCTCGGCCAAATCAACTCTCTCGTTTCCAGAATCGAGATCAACGCTTCTTTTTGCCATAATTGCTTGGGGATTGCTCATGACATCCATGACGCTCCTTGCAGGATGGTTAAGCGGGTCTTTTGAGAAGCCTTCGTCAAATTCGCTTTCGCTGGGCACCGATCAAGTAGAATTCTCGAACTTGGATCCCATGCATGAGTTTAAGATCATGGGAGGACCGACAACTGTCTCCAAATATGACCAAGTATCTGGCGTGTCATTGCTTCAGACCGGTTCCGTTGACGGCAAAAAGTGGCCATTTCATCTTGGATGGTACACACCGGCAGTCCGTCATTATACGAGCGATGAATCTCTTGGGAGGCCAAGATATCAAACGCCTTCTCCGAGAGAAATCAAACAACATAAGAATGCTCAAAATGATGATCCAGGGACTGAAAACTTAGGAGATCAGAACAAAAGGATGTGACCTTGAAGCGAGTAATGAGGGAGTTTGATGTGTTATGGAACGATCAATGCACATTTAAAAGCTATACGCACTCCTCAACATCATCGCAAGGAGCTAAACCCTCGTCTTCCAGCAGCCTTGATACTACGAACATTACTCAACCAAGTTCTGGTGCTGGCAAGCGTAGGGTGGTATCTTCGAGGATCTCTGGTGCTCCTGATGAATCCGAAGATGAAGATGAAAAGAAGCAAAAGAAATTAAAAACCAACCATGCGATTTCGAAACAGTCTGGAAAGAGGCTTGCCTGTCCATACTACCGAAATGACCCTGAGAAATTTAATAACTCATCTTGCACCGGACCTGGTTGAAATTCTGTTCATCGAATAAAGTGCGTAAAAATGCAAAGAATAGCCCGAGGATCAAGAAACTGACAACTGTTTAGAGAACATCTCTATCGCCGTCATAAGAGACCTATCCAGTGTGTTCGTTGTGGAACGACCTTTGATAGCAACTCGAGCCGCGATGATCATTATCGACAGCAACAACGCTGCGAGAGTCGACAATTTGAAATTCCAGATGGCTTTGATAATAATCAAGAACTACTCTTAAAGAAGCGTACGCGACGAAAATCAGAAGAAGACAAATGGGAAGAAACATACAAAATTTTCTTTCCTGATGTTACCGACGACCTTATTCCAACCCCATGTGAGCTCAGATGAAATCTGTTGCATCTTACAAAATTGACCAACATGAACAGATTATCCTATCGTTCAGAATGAGCCCTGGGAACAGCGCAGAGATTCGGAATTCGAAAAGTACCAAAGCTATCTAAGCCAAATGCTACCCCAATGTGTACGCAACAGAGTGGAGGAAATACTCTTGGCACAAATAAGCCCACTCGAGAGTCAGCTGGTAGCTCAACTTCCAGATATCATCCGCGAGTGTCAGTCGCAACTTTTTCGTTCATACGAAGCACGACAACAGACTAGTGAATCGACTGCATTCGAAATGGAGGCGACGATGAGAGATATTGCTGGACCAGTGGGTTCACTCGCTCCCTTTTATGTACCCCCTGCCATACCGGAATACAACGAGGAATTCTTTTCTGTAACGGCGGAGGACTTGGAAAATGTCAATCTCAGCCTCAATGCGAGTTTACTCCCAAGAGCAACGGATGCTAAGAATGATGAGACTCTAGATCTTCCGCCAAATGACATGACATTTCAAGATAGTAGCCAACTCTTCGACTACCTTTTAAACATCCCAGGTCATGATGCATTCAATAAGGATTAGCGGGATGTTTTTAGTGGGGAGGAAGAATACATCACTTCATGAAACAAGAGACATATTAGTATTTTCTGAGCTATGCTGAAGTACCAAAGTCGAAATTCCTGATCCCAATTTTGATATTTCCAGGTAAACGTTTGCTTAAGGAGTGGATCTACCCCCGATATAACTGGCTTTCTAATGGTTCCATCGTACACGACCATGGCGAAGACACCACCTGGGGCTGAAAGGATAGCACAAAACCAGGATGCCAGTCTAAATTAAACTCAAAATGGGTTGAGCTTCCCCTCTATTCCGCATCTTGATCTATGTGTTGCCCTCGTTGTACGTAAGTGGATGTTGGCGGTGCATTAGATGTCTATTTCAGTACTCTATCGTGCTTGGTTATGGAATGTGCATAAGGCAAACCTTTATACCCCAGTGCCGCTGAAATAAAGCTGGGTAAACAAAAGCCGGCTCCTGATATTGCCTACGAGTCACATACGAAAAGGTAACGTCATCATTTATGTCAGGTGGCAATAATACCAGTCGCCCGAGACCATGGTGCCCGCCACCCTCCACTTAGGAGCGCGGATCTCAATATTGTCCGAGTGACCCATGTCCGCCGCTCGGGATCTCGTGCATAGCTGTCTAGATTTCGATTATTCATTAGGCGTGGGGTATACATTAAAGCGCTATCTGAGGTAGCCATTTCACGTCTAGATCGTTCCCGGCTTGTGGATTGAAACGTAGTAATAGTCATTCCTCAGTACAAGAGCCGCCATCTCATGCTGGGAGTTACCCTATAGGGTTCTTTGCAAAGTTTAGTCGTGGGGATGCAAAAAGCAACGTCCTCGGCCATGGCGAATAAAGTTGCTCGGGTGCTCTTACAGACTACATAAAGTTAGGAATCTTGTTTTTGGCCCATGGATTGCTCGAATTATGATTTTCACAATACAAGCCCACTTATCCGAACTTTTGCATAATACATCCACGTCATACATTTTGACAAATGACTGATTCAAGATCTGCAAATGTTTGTGAAAGTGTCTTAATTTATAAGTACTAATTAAAAGACAGAAGAAATCATGTGATAATCTCAAACGGTACTAGTCCGATAACCTGGTAGATGGTAAGGATACTCTGTCGGTCTGAGTCTCTTCTAACCCCAACCGAATTAGTACGTCACCTCATTTCAATGCCACTGAGACAAACATTTGAGAAAAGTCTAGATTCTCTCAACCTCACGTATCACACGGGTCGGCTCGGAGAGACTTCAAATATTTTGCCGTACGATCACAATTGACCCAATTTTCAGATGCCGGTGGCGACTCTTGTTTTAAACATGGTTCAATATATAAGACTCCAACTTTAGTCCTTTTGTAACCTTAAAGCCAGCATACGCACATAATTTCTACCTGTGACGTGACGTACACGAGCATCTAAGCCAAAAAAACTTTCACTGATACCTGTTCCTGAAAATGCTCGTTGAGTGCAGTAAATCACGTGTTGATGTTCTTATTATCGGGGCCGGGCCGACCGGGTGAGTTTCCTTTAATCAATGTATAGAATCCTGTCTAACTGACCGCTTTGTTGAGACTTGCACTGGCCAACTGGTTCAAAAATTCCGGCATTACGGTCGAAATTCTGGACGAGAAAAACACCACTATTGAACATGGCCGGGCAGAAGGGCTAAAAAGCATCACGACCGAGATATTCGATAGTTTTGGAATTGGTAAGCAAGTATCGAACGAGGCCTTGCGAATAGAGGAAATCGTCACATGGGGTCACACAGGCAATGGTCCGATTGAGAGATTATCTGTCGTACCGGATTGTGTACCGGAGCTGGGGAAGCCTCGAGAAGCCATCTTGGAACAAGGTACAACCCATTTCGTATCCAGGCCAAGAGCACCATGCTGATTCTTCCAAGCTCGTGTTGAACATCATCTATATGCCAATTTGAAATTAGAGAAAAATATCAATGTAGAATGGTCTACGGTACCTGTTGATATATCCATTGACCATGGCCTGGTTGGGAGCCCAGACGCCTATCCTATTCGGGCTTTTGCAACTGGAAGGGATCAGAACAAGGGTAAGGATCCATGTTACCCTAAGACGAAACCCGAATACTGACCATCTTGTAATCAAAGGCTACAAAAAAAGAGAAATCTCCGCCAAGTATGTGGTAGGATGCGATGGGGCTCATAGTTGGACCAGGAAACAGATGGGGATCAAGTTAGAAGGTGAACTTACGGACAAGATCTTTGGTGAGTGATTATCCCTATGCATACATGCACCTGCTTATTGGTATAGGTGTGGCGGATATTGTGCCCAAGACCAATTTCCCAGACATCAGAAAGTCGTGTTACATCCGATCTAACTCGGGAACGGTACTCACGATGCCTCGGCCCAACAAAGAGGTGCGACTGTATGTCCCGGTGGAAAAGGGAACGGCACTGTGGGACCCAAGAGCGATCACATCTGCGGATGAAATCGTGAATGCCGCTCGCAAGGTGTTTTATCCGTATGAGCTTGACTACGGTGCTTGTCCATGGTGGTCAGCCTACCGTGTATCCCAGAAAGTTGCGACCAAGTTTTCTGTCCATCGCCGAGTATTCCTGGCCGGCGACGCGACTCGTAAGAACCCACGTCAATGTCTCATCTTCAGCTCTGACGATCAACAGACACCCACTCTCCGAAAGCAGGCCAAGGGATGAATCTTGGGATACAAGATGCAAACAACCTCGGCTGGAAGCTCCGCATGGTTCTAACCCAGAACGCCAGTAGCGAAATACTTGATACATATGAAAGCGAGCGCCGACCCGTCGCCCAAGACGTGGTTCAATTCGACCGCGGTTACCTCCCATTGTTCACGGGAGAAGTTCAAAACTTTGATTCCGTGTTCCAAAACGGGCTCAAGTATACTACAGGTTTGTCTATTCGATACGAGCCTTCCTCTGTCGTTTATGTATCCGAAAAGCAAGCTTTAGAAAGAGGTCCGAGCCTGCTCAAGGCGGATCTGGCTCCTGGAAAGCGTCTCCCGGATTTTCAAATGGTTACACAGGCAGATGCCACCACTGTTTGGATTCACTCGCGCCTTCGTGCCAATGGTTGCTTTCGAATCATTGCATTCGCAGGTGACATCTCGCAGCAAGTAGCTTTGGAAAGAGTTCATAGACTCGGTGACTGGTTTGCGAGCCCTAAGGGGCAGGGCTTGGTGTCTCCTGGGGGAACAACCACTGCTGAAGTACTGTTGATCCATTGCGCCCCTCGAACAAACATTGAACTTCTAGACCTCCCGGAGGTATTCAGACCGTGGAGCGAAACAGAGGGTGTTGATTATTGGAGAGTCTATGTTGACGAAGAGAGCATACATGATGGACATGGAAAAGTCTATGAAAGACTACAGATTGATCGGCAGGCTGGGTGTATTGCCATTATACGGCCAGATGGATATGTCGGCGGTGTTTTGGACTTGGAGGATACGGCTGGGATATTGGAGTACTTTGAACAGTTTATGCTCGCATAGCTCCATAGTTTACATCATGGTGGGTAGAATTTTAAAATAGTTGTATAGAGACCTACAATTATCAGTCAACCTTTGAGAGTCAACATAGCCCGTCAAAAACATCCTCGGAATACCCGGAACATTAGAAATTGGTAAAACCTACAAAGGATCTTGAAGTCCGATAGCTTATGGAGTACAGTAATGCTGCAATTGCACACCAGTGATGTCATAGCCTAACAATAAAGTAGCAGTTTGGGAACGGTACATAGCATCATACGGAACGAACCTAGTCAAGGAAGTCCCCAGCATATTGGCATGCGCCGAATACAAGGCAGGGCTTGACATTGTCTAAGGAATGGAGCACTGTTCGTAATAAGGGTAGAAGTAGTAATATATCTAAATATATATGAAATAAATGTAACGGTGGAACTAAGCTAGCTCACACTCGATCAAACTCTCTAATCCATGTTCTGCAGCCCAAATATTGGAAATTTTGAGGTTACAAAGCCCTACAAGATTTTCCCAATCCTTGCGGGTACGCTCCTTTGAGCCCAGCATTGTTAGCATCATAATGTCCGAAGCAGTTGCTTCCCAGGGCGCGTCTGTTTCAGGCACAACAATCTCATAAATAAGCAGTTTGCTATACCCTCGCTTCATCGCTACCGCAACGTTCGAAAGGATTTGAATGCAAGTATCATCAGGCCAGTCATGCAAGATGCGGTGCATAAAATAGGCTCGGGAACCTACAGGTCGGGTCAGTGAGTTTTAAGGCAAGATAAAGAATCAGAGCTCGCTTACCTTTAACAGGTTGCTCGGCGAGGAAGTTGTGTGCCATGGGCTCAATCCTTTTTTCGAGCTTTGCAATTTGTCCAACGACAACCTCCAAATCTTGCAAGATAAGGCGCCCAGGAATGTCTGGATATTTCTTATAAAGATCTTCCAAGTCATGACCGTGGCAGCCACCGATGTCTACCATCATAGTAGCATCCTTACAATTGTCAAATCCTTTAATTAGATTTTCCTCCACGGGGTAGACGCCGGGATCTGTCCAGGATGGGAGGCCCTGGTGAGAGCCTTGCATCACGTAACCAAAGTTCTCACCGTAAGGGGGATGGGACTGCATATATTCAAACATGTTGAGTTCGGTACGGTATGCATATTGGTGCGGGCAGCCGCTAACCCCCTCAGGGGTCTTCCAGTTGGACTCTCGGGCGTACTCGTGGAACCTGTTCAGAGCATCGAGACAGCCACCAGATCTTAATGGAGAATTAGCCCAAATCTGTTCGCGTTTCACATTAAGGTCATTGCAGGATATTGAAATAATATATACACACAAGGATAGCTTTTGCTGAGGCCCGGATCAGCCATGGCTCTAGTGAAATTTGTAAGATTATACGTGTCTGTAGTAACTTCTGTGAGATACCCCATGGCTGCTAGATGGCGCATAAGACGACCTAGAGTATATTAGTTTTTGCTATACTCTCATGACTAACATGAGTAGCTCTTACCTAAGAGGGAAACATCCACGTCCTTGGCGCTGGCTACATCGGTCACTGTGAACGGGCCATGTAACTGGGCGAGATAAGCCCACAATCCTTTGTCGGCACAAGTTATCAAGGCACACATAGTTGCTGGCTGTGAAGAGTGATACATGAATCGTTAGAGAGCCACACAGCACGTATTATGGACGTCTTTACGAACCTGAGCCCAGCAGTGACGGACCATTGTCTCTCTAGGCGTTTCCAGGGCCTGCCATAGTGCCCGAGCCTTCAGCTGAAGCCTGAGCCTCGTTGTGTTGTCATTATTGCTCATGGATTGGAATGCTTTGCCCAAGGAGCAAATTTCCTCAATGAGTGGAGAGACGGCGTTGATGTCTGCAGCCACTACAGCGGCTGCCATGTCTCGGTCACACTCCTCTTTAGCCATGTTGTGTACCGTAGATGTCAAAGATTATAGGAAGAGTTTGAAGTTTAGATTGGTCATTTAGGAGTGCAGCCCAATATGTTATATAATCTTTTGTCTTGTAATGCGTCCAAGACATGTTCCATATGTTGTAATATATTGTATTGGTCTTGTGATCACAGGATAATTAAGTTTTATCCTCCAGCCACCTGATTTAGGTCTATGACATCAATCCATCACATCCTAAACACAGGATATATGCGGCACTAACTCCCAAGAATAGAGTACATGTGATATACTTAATGTCAACGGATGTAGACGCACGGAATAAAATAAATGCACCGTTATTCCTATGATTGATTAGGAGTAATAATAGTGCATATATCAGGATGTCTCCGTTCCCCGTTGAGCTTTCCATCAAGTTGAATTTAAATTTATGACGATTAGCAATAGCAATAAAATTCACTAACAGGATCACATTGAAGGGCTAACTATATTACTCTACTAGTAACTCGCCCAGCCGCCCACTGGCTTAATCGCCTATTTACTTTCTAGTTGATTCGCCGGGTGACTCGCCGAGTGTTAATGGGGATAATATTATCCTAGGTACTCTTAGATACTATGTAGGTAATGATAATGAGCTGTTTTATGTTAGAACTAGCTATAACAAGCTGGCGCCGCAGTCCGACTTCGGGGACGTCATGGCTGCCCACTCTGACTAGGATCTGTAGCCCTAGTGAGGCTTTGAGACTCCAATATGAGGCATTATATATTAGGATCCTAATCCAAGATTTGAAGGTCTACTATGAAGAGCTCCTCTTTAATATAGAGCTCAGGTAAATAGAAGCAGAATGTTTATACCTGTGTTCAAACTTTCGCGCGTGCTTTTATAGGTATATGAATACTATTTTAGCAATTTTGCTCTACCTAATATTGCAAAAGACTAGATCCTTCTTGAACATATTTTTATTTTTATTATCTCTATGTAATATAGTTAAGCACGTATAATATGGGTAGCATGTCGAAATACCCTATAGTTATAGTAGAGACTTTATCGAATCAACTATAGTCTGTTTATAAGGCGTTTATCTTAATCCTAAAATGTTCATCGCGCGTGAATTATTATACCTAAAGGACTATAAACTTGGATTTGGGTTTCTGCCTTGGTTCTTCTTATTGTCTGGAATTCTATCCCGCAGTGCAGGAAAATTCTTATATAGAGCTCTTGCTAGCTTAGCATTACTATAGTGACCAGCAGTGATGAAGAAGCGTTTGCCTGCTGCATCTTGTTCTTCCATAGCTTTGATATGGGCCAGCGCTACATCACGAACATCAACCTAAAGTGGGAGCGCGGTTTTGGGAAGGCCTTTCTTGTACTTTCTAGAAATAATATTAGCTAGAAGCTTATTGGATGTGTTGATCGAGCTCAAAGATTTGATGGGATATTTGATTGGGCTGTATATTATCGGAGGGTTGATAGTAGTAAGGGAAAAGGCCAGATTTTTCTTGGAAATAAAATCCTATATAGCCCTTTCTGCTAATGCTTTTAATACTATGTAGGCATTTAGAGGACCCTTATTAATATTGTTAAGGGTAAGGGGACTCTTATCAGCCTCAGAGTACATCTTCTTTATTCCATGCAATGCAAGGTTAGGGTTCTCTATTGCTATAAAGGATGATGTGACGATAACACGGCTAATATTTGGACAAAGGTTTTTGAGAGCCTGAAGTAGCCTAATTATACTAAGAATAGCAGGATCAATCAAATCTCTTTTCGGATCACTGACATTAAAGCAAAACTGAAGTTATTTGTATGGTTAATAGAATGAGTAAATAATATTGCTAGACCTTTTGATATATCGGGCTGGCAATGTGAATAGTAGCCTCTAAGTTATATGCTCCTAGATCTTTGAAAGAATTATTTGAAATAATATTAGGGATGATAAGAATAGTAAGCTTCTCTGGATCAATCTCAGAGAATGCGCCACGAACTAACTCTTTCTTATCTTTAGAGCGGATGGTACACATAACGGAGTGCCCTTGTTTGAGAAGCGTGTCAATTATATGTCTAGCGACGAACCCTGAGCCACCTAGATACGGGTCAGATCCATAGAATTATGTTAAGGTTATGGCGTATTACCAGTGATGAGAATGCGAGCTATGTTTAGTTAGGGTGATTAAGGGAACGAAACCAAATTTGCCGCAGTCCTGCTTATGCTGTCCCGAATTCTTTTCTTAAATGCTCTGTTACCTATCGGCCCTTTTCCATTCTGTTGACGAAGTTGAAAATTGGTGATGTCACCCGGCAGTCCGAGTTGCTGGTATGAGACAGCACTACAAGTAAGCGAGTTCACTTTTGACACTCGGTGGAGACTGTCTCGAGCACTCGGTAGAATGTGACACGGTAGAGACTGTCCCCAGCGCTCTGGTAGAATGTGACACGGTGGAGACTGTCCCAAGTCCTGGATACAATGTGACAAACCTTCTAGACCGCCCGCTCGTCTGCTTTTGCACTAGAATCAAGGGCATGGCTAGCCGAATTCGCGGAATCTAGATTTGTCGGTAACTAAGTCGGATCTTAACCCAATCCCAATGGTGGATGCCGATCCGGAGGCTACCGTGTCTGTATAAAATGACAAAAACTACCATTTGCATAAGGGTTTGGTCGCATAATTCTGTCTCCCTGAATACTTCTTTGCTTCTCAGGGGTATTGAATCTGACAATGGTGGCAACTGTTGACCATTACTACTCCTCACTGACTTCAGTTCCATGGTTAATTGTTATTATCTTCCTGTGTAACCCTCAAGCTCTCGTGGCCTGAGCCGACCTAACTAGCCTTTCACAGCGAACTTTGTACAGTAGGCTATAATACCTATGGCCCTTAAAACACAGATATCTCTAATAGCCTCTACTAATCCTCTGGATAATCCCTCCTGGGTTGGAGAGATAAAATACCTGTTATTGAAATAAGAGACTGAAATTGCTTTTATTGCGGCGAGACTATCTTCTAGGCTCTGCTTATACCTCTTCTATCCCTATAGTTACTATCTTAGTAGCTGTTATCGCTCTCTTTATAGCTTTCTATTTAGTATTTCTTTAGTAAAAGCCTTGTATTATTATATTTATTTTATTTCAAGGTTATTAATAATTAGTTTTATTGTTAGTTTAATTAAAGGCATTATAGGATCTATAGTATTATATTAGCTATATTGCTTTTTCCCTTTATATAAGCTAGATCTAATATAATACTCCTCTTAAAGGGAAAGATAGCTTTAAAATAAGAAAAAGA